>CM053785.1:760703956-761011456 GCA_028749045.1 Cupressus sempervirens
CAATTAGCAGATTGTTCAAATCAACCTCCAAATCAATGTATTCTGAGTAAAGATTTAAGTACCTCTAGAACCATTCTACATTCTCCTCCTCCACAATCCTCTCCAACACAGTAGAAACTTGACGTTGGCTTCCATTTTCAGCCAAGCTTGGCAAAACAAGATGTTATCTCTGATTATAAAAATTGGATCCTAAATATGTTGGCTTATACAAAGCTTCCTCATATATGACTCATGTAGATCTCTGGTAATGGGATCCTCTAATGTTGATTGATACTTAAAACCATGTGTTGTAACCCCATTAACCACGTAGGAAAAAATTATTGTGGCCTAGGCTGATGATCAGTAGCTACCCTATGTTTGTCCTATCTAAGTATGCTATAAATGCCACAATAATTGAGCTATTTGTGCGCCAAGTATAGTCATAATTGAAGACTTTCTCATCTAAGACTCTACTCACTGTAACCCTAGGTAAATCATCCATAGGGTTCAGAATCCTATTCCACTTCTATGGTTTGACATTTCCCCTTAATAACATAGTCCTAGTTTCTATGTCATGATAAACTACTATAGCTAACTCCATTCTAGCTAAAATATGTAACACTAAACTATGAGAAGAAAATGATAGATATTGAAATGAGAGAGTGATGCCTCATATATAGAAAATAGAGCCAGAAGCTCTAGAAGGTCGAGACACATAAATGATTAAAAATACAGATTGATCTATGTTCAGATCAATATTATCAATTTATGATGCTATTTGTAATCATAATCTATTAATCTCCTAATATTTGAGCTTTACTAAGTGTAGATTTACAATCATTTTCTTACAAACTTTATGTTTTAATATACCGGTCTTCTGACTAGAAATAGTTATATTTCTATTTTGAGTCTTTCTTATTTAAATTTAATTTCAATGTCTTAGCTAATTGAAATATAAAATTGATATATATTAGAGTTATGTAAAATTATGGCTGAATCCTATTAAAGATTAATATGTATTGATACTTAGTATATCTTATAAAAAGATGCTAGACTATTTTATTGAATCTAACTAGAATTTGAGAGAAAAGAAGAAGAGAGATGAATGAAGTCTTCTCCCTTGAATCATATATTTGCTAATTGATATACCTCTATAGTACCTTCATGATAGATATGTTGAAATCTAGTCCCTGTAAACTAATCTACTAAGCTTAATACACTTTCATGTTTGGAATTCGTCACCCAATTTGGTGCTTAATGTTTCCTAATAGCATTCATAATAATCTATGATTCTCCTTCAATAATTAATCATTTGATTTTATAATTTAAACTAAGTTGTGATCCTTCTCAAAGGGTTTCTAATTTTTCTATATTGTTTGAAGCAATTCCCAAGGGTTTTGCTCTTTTGATGATCCATTGACCAGAATATGACCTAATCATGCATCTAATTCCTACCTTCCCTGGGTTCCCTTTGGATGCTCTATTAAAGCTTAATTTCATCCATCCTTTTTGTGGAGCTTCCCGTGCACATTATTTCATAGCTTTAAGATCATTCCCTTCATATAATAATGGGGAATTAATAAGGTGATTCCAATCCTTTTTCATAATCTCATCCCATTCAACAAAAAGATTCTTCTATTTTGGTAATTTTCCTTAGATAAGTACTAATCTATTAAGAACTTTAAATCCCTAATTAATGATCCCAACACCAAGCCAAAGAATCTGCTAGAAAAAAAAGTTGGGCTACAAATAAGCATAAAGAGATTGCGTCAAACTAGCTATTGAGATAGAAAGTTATGGAAAAAAAAATACTTTCATGACCTAAACTAGAGAACAAAGGAACCCAAATAAAGCCAATTTCAATAAATAAATGAGAAATGATATGACAACTGTGTAGTGCATTACAATCTATGTTCACCAATTCTAGATTCATTTTTTGAACTATAGTTTCTCTGCCTATACTTGGATAAATAGGCTCATAATGGCCATATTTTTCTATTACTATAATGGAAAAGGATTTGAATATGATAGGATAGGATGGATGTTTGTTAAAATGTAATTATGACTTCTTCTTTTTTGAAGGCCAAACACATATTGAGATATTTAACTAGCATGCTGGCCATCACATACAAAATATGTCACCCCAAAGTTCAACCTTACCATGTTTGTTTACTTTAGTTGATGTAATTATTATTCTACACAAATATGTGCTTATTTCATGTAGCCTATGCAAAACATACAATATTAATAGGTGTAGCTCATGTTTAGAACAATGTAGAGCTTCGACACAAGAACTGTGGAGACTATGCAAGAAATAATTAACATGTCTATTACAAAATTCATTAGGTGTGTATTTACCATGAAGGAGAACATGGATTGTGTCAAATAAGAAATCATCTACTTTAAAATTGAGTGAGTCAATTCGAAAAAAATGCAATTTGTGGAGAGCCTCATCAATCAATATTATTTTTGATTGATGATGTGGCCTATATGTGTCAACCGTAATCAGATCTTGAGAATTTTGGCTTTTGTCAGAAAAGTTGTCTTGCAACATATTTTTCTGTTGGGTGGGCACACAAAGTAAACTTGTTCTACAAATGATTAAGCTTATGATTCTAGAAGTATTTAAACTAAAGGAACATACTAGGGCACATGAGAGAGACATAGACAATATATTTGAGGTCTTCATATGTGGGAATGTCAATTGTGGAATACTATAATGTCACAGTAAGATGAGAAGCTGATTATGACATTGATTGCTGACATTTAATCATGGTGAACAAAGCTTTCATTTTTACCTTGTATGTGTGGTAGCACCTACAAAGGAGGAAAACTATCATAGTCTAAAAAAGAATGGTTATGTCAAGGTATGTTAGAGAAGAAAAATACATAGAATTTTAATTCTTTTTTGGGAAATTGAGTAATCATGAAAATTGTTATTTGTTGAAACAAAATCCTTGACAATATCTTTCAAATCTAAGGGCTGATGTAAGTCAAAAAAATGTGTAGATTTTGTATATGGCATTAAAAAATTAGGTTATAGGCTTTGGGATTTTGAAAATTGTATAATTGCAGAAGTAGGGATGCCATATTCAATGAGAAAGTGTTCTACAAAGATTTGTTGCACAGTATGAGAAGAAAGAAGATGATTATGTAGTGTTGGATGATACTTGAAAAATATGATGTTACAACAGTTCCTCATGATGTACAACAACCGCAGCAACAAATACCACATACATGAATGAATGTTAGATGATCAACAAGGCTAAGTAAACCTCTAGAAAGATTTTCACCTTCTTTGTACTCTATTTTACTATTAGATGTTGGTGAACCTAAATTTTACGATGAAGTTATATAGGTGGATATTAAGATTCAATGGGAGTCTCCAATGAAAGATAAAATGGACTCCTTGTCAAAAAATAAGATTTAAAGCCAAGTGGATTTATAGGTTGAAAGAAGAGGATGGAGGGAAGAAAATATTTAAAGCCAAGTTAGTTGGAAAAGGATTTGCATAGACAAAAAGGCATTGATTTTGATGAGATATCCTCTCCTGTTGTTAAAATGACTTCTATCGATATTGTGTTAAGTATTGTGGCTACTGAAGATTTTCTTTTTGAGTATCTCGATGTTAAAAAGGGATTTCTTCATGGTGACTTGGATGAAGGGATATATATGGTACAAGCACAAGGATTCCATATCAAAGGTAAGGGGAACTTAGTGTGAAAATCGAAGAAACATTTATATGGCTTGAAGCAAGGACCTTGGCAATGGTATCCAAAATTTGACAGTTTTATGCATGAGCATGGATATAGTAGGCGTCATTCAGATCATTGTGTCTATTTTAAGAGGTTGGATGATGAAAACTACATTATTTTATATTTATATGTTGATGATATTCTGATGTTTGGGTCTAACATGGATCACATTAAGGGGTTGAAACACCAATTAGCACATGCATTTTCTATGAAGGATTTGGGAGTAGAAAAACAAGGTTATGTTGACATAGATTTTGTAGTAGATATTGATACCAAGTGGAGTACTACAAGTTAAATGTATATACTATTAGTGGGGTAGCTATGAGCTAGGTTTTTGGGTTATAGAATGTAAATTCTTTATCTACTATAGAGGCAGAGTATGTTGTTGCTACGAAGGCAGCCAAATAGATGATATGGCTTTAGCTCTTCTTGGAAGAATTGCAATACCGTTAGAGGGATAATTATTTGTTTACAGATAGTGAGAGTTCCATTCATCTTGCAAATAATTTTTCTCTACACTCAAAGAAAAATGCATACAATTGTGGTACCATTTCATTCGGTCAGTTTTGGATGATAAATAGTTAAACCTAGACAAGATACATATAGATGACAATCTAGTAGATATGTTTACAAAGGTAGTAACAAGGCAGAAGTTTAATTCCTCTTTAGCTTTAGTTGATCTTCTAGACTAGATAGGAATAAAAGAACTACAGAGTCTAGGGTGATTTGATCCAGTGGAAGCCCTGTGTGGTAGTCCTATTACTATATTATTAGTCCCCAAGTGGGAGATTGTTGTCTAGTGTTGAGTTTGATCAATCCCCAAGTGGGAGATTGTTAGTTTTTGGTGATTGATTAGGGAAGTATTGTACATACTTCATAAATTCTTTGAGGTTCAGGACATTCTCTTGATTATTTTATTTTTTCTATTATTTGCTAACTGGCTACTATTCACCAATTGGCTATTATTTATTTGTCAATTTATGGCCAACATATTGTAACTAGTTTTAACCCTCAAGCCCAAAAATACTCGTATAAAAGGGCTTAGGGTTAGGGATTATTTCATAAGGTGTGATATGAAATTTCTTCTTGCAATGGTATTGAGCTGTAAGGGACTATGGATTGTAATCAAGTTGTAATCACTGGATTGTAATAATATTGGACTTGCTATTTGGTGGGTGTAGACAAGGATTTAAGTGAACCACATTAAGTATTGGTTCCTTGCATTCTCTTTTCTATGATTTATTATTTTCTAATTTTGTTTATATTTGAATGTAATTTTTATTTATGTTTGTGGTTAAATCCTAACATCTGGTAACTATAATCTGGTAGTGAGTATTTGAAACTCACTCATTTGGCCTTTGATTTGATTATCAAAATCTGATAAGTAATTATATCACATTGCACACAATCCATACAACTTCATACATTCATATGTGCACATCCTTAACTCTTTAATGCACTTATCCAATACTTTTAGATCATTCTTGACGTTTGTGCATATTGTATCAAATAGTGATGCATCACAGTTTACTTGTTCTTGTATTGAAGTAATTTTATATAAGGTTGTGAGTTCATCAAAATATTTAGCCAATTATTTTGCCTTAGTCTATAAGTCTAACTTTGTAACAATTGTGTGGACTGTACTCCACATTCTCTCCAAGACTTTTGTCAATGTTATTTCATAAGAATTCATTGATTTATCATTTTCAAGGATTTCAATTTTGTACTCTCTTTTCTTCCTCTTGTCTTCTTTTCTCCTTCTCTTCTTCTCATTTCTTTTTCTCTGCTTCTCTTCTTTAATATACTTATTTCTTTCTTTCTTTCTGCTTCCTCCATCTTTCTAGTCTCTTCATTATTCTTTTCTTCTTCATCATCCTCTTCATCAGAGCTCGAGTAGGTAGTGATATTGCCAATAACATTAGTTCGACAAATTGCAAAGAGATTCTCTTTGAGATCAATTTTTATATGCATAAAAGCCACTTGCATAAATTCAGTACCAATAACAATGTGAGGAGGTGAATAGGTTTGTTGTGCCTCTTCAACTTCTTCTTGACCTTTAGTAGGAGTACTAGCCTCCACATAAATTGGACTTTTTGTTTCTTGTTGGACAGTATCCTTGGTGATCTTAGGCATGGAATTCATATATTATACTATGGCATCTTCTATTTCCTTCTTGACTTCTTCATATTTGGCTCCCATAAGAAGAATTTTTCTTCCTTTATTCCTTAGCAAAGGTTCTATAACTTTCAAGGTATTTTCTATATCTTCCTTTTTACTTACTTAACACAATTTATTACTCATATTCTCTCTTAATTTAGTGTCTTCCTCTACAACTCTTTTATTCTTGTTTATAATTCTATCATACAAATCTTCTAGGATTTTATTTTGGAAGCTATCAAATCTCTTATTTCTCATAACAATATTCCTTATAATGGCATTACTAACTATTTCCTATCCATGTTATTGTACATACTATAATACTTATTCTATTGAACAAAATTTTCATTATCTATAATCTGCATATTTAGGTTTTCTATGTTAGGTTTCCAAGCATACTTACCATACGATGTCCTTTCATCTCCAACTACTTGTTCAACTAGATTCTCTTCAATTTTTTCCTTATATTCCTCAAAATCACTAATTTGTAGTGTTTCTCTTCTCTTTCCAGGTCTATATAGGTGGTCAGCTTAAACCTTTTATTGGGAGATGGTATAGGTTCTTGCTTAACTTTTACCAATCTTTCTAATTTCCTTTGCACAATTTCTATATCATCTTCTAGTTTCTTTTTTCTTGGACCATGGTGTACCCTAACTAGTTGAACTTGTGCAATTGTTGCATATGGTGCAATAGGTGTCTATGAAGTAGGCTCTACTATTGTTACTCCTTAAGATGGTGCTACAACAAAAATAGGTGTGGTTGCCAACATCTCACTTCTCCCACTGTCTTTCATCTACATTGCTATGCCTTTGATCTCGAGCATTGAATTCTTCCTTTTTCATACTAGATTCCTTAAGAAAGGATTCTATCTTCTTCTCCACATTCTTTTTAATATCTTTTCTGTGAAGTTTAGAATGAACTTTCCTTATCTTCTCATCATATGTGCTCCATAGTTGACATTCAATGTCCCTTTCTAACTATAGAATAATTTGTGCATATCCTTCAATGAGTTCTTTACTCATTTCATATCACATGGGCTCAATAAACTTTACCCTAGGATGTACTACCTCCATACATTTAGTATCAATTTATACCATGAACCATATCTTATCTTTATATTTCTCCACCATAGAGGGATGGACTTTTTATCTAAGCTTCATCTCACATTGGAAGCCTTTCATCATTCTATCAATGTTGTTGTCTCTAACATTCTCTAATATGGGCATGTAGCACTGTGTAGCCATCTTCATTGAACATTCATTACTATCACAAATTTTCATACCAAGGAACTGCTTGGCTGCATAGAAAAATAAGTATGTTAACAACGATTTGAATATAAATAACTACATTCTTAGCCTTCTTTAGCTTCACAATATTGTCCAACAACTAGACATTTTCAATTTCACACATATTTTCTTTACTTTTTTTAACTAGCATTACATAAGCTACATAAATGAATCCTAATGGCACAGAGTTTTCTCTAGAACTGTAATTCAACTTATATCCTATAATTTTTCTCAATGCTTTAAATCCTTTATCCTTAATGATGTAAAATTTCATATTCCTTCCATCAAACACAATATTCAATTTTCTCTCAACTGTCTTTCTCACATTCCTATCAATCACTAGATTACAAGCTTCATTGCTTAAACCTATAAATTAATGGATTCAGTCATTGCAATTACAACAAGAACATCACCTACCCAAATGTTTATTCATGAAATCGACTTAGGATAATTCTTGTCCACTCATGATTATTGAATTCCCTATAGAACATACACTTAATTACACTCAACTAATTTATGTATGTGTATTCTAATTTTAGGTTCAAGTCACTATTACACATAACTCCTAAATCCTTATGAATATCTTCATCTCCTACACTCTCAAATTTGCAATGGATGTAACTTCTAATCTCTCCTATGTGAAGTACATTTGGCAAGACTTGAGAAAATACTCCTAATGGATCATCTATGAGAGAAAAAAATGGGCGCTTCTTGAATTTATATCTAGGTCTCTCACTTACATCAAACACTAACTAGCTTTCCACACTACTAGCTATTATATTGAAAATTCTAAATTAAAGCTTTGTAAAATAACCTTAATATTGCGATTAGGGCTTCCACATCGTAAGGCTTCAATGCTTCACTTTGCACTTGAATTCATTGTCAAATCACTCACTAATTTTCTCCAAACTCTTCACATGATCAAATAGTACTCAATATCTTACTCACAATCCTTAAATCATTTCAAACTGAACTCTGCATAAAATGTGCATCTACTTCTTCCTCAATATATGTCACTAATTACCATTAAACTTGTTTCCTTCTATATTACTTTGTGTGATCATCAAAATCGTTGCACACTCAGCCATAACTTTGTCTCTATGTCATCTACATTCTTCTCAATGCACAATTTCTAATTCGCACTCTATCATTAGTTCTTATTAACTGATGCTCTACCTCTTCTAGAAATGCTTAATTCAAATAGGATGAGTCACAAACAATTTTTGAATTCAATTTCAGATCAGATGCATCAAAATACTGGTCCTCCAACACTGTATGAGAAATTTCTAGATTAATAGCTTTCACAAATGTGTCCTCAAATTCATCAACATATTCTCTAATTGCTTCCTTCTGACTATTGTTGCTACCATTATCATTTCTTCTATAATTTTTGTTATTGTTTCCTCTACAATTACGATTTCTCTTGAAGTTCCTTCTATCCATTCTACAAAATCTTTTTGTGTGTCCAAAGTTATTACCTAACTAAGTTATAGTTGCAATCCTTCTTTGATTAGTTCCATTCTAACTTTTAGGTGCTCTACAATTCCTTGCAATATGTCAAGGATTTTTACACTTGTAACATACAAATTGTTTCCTTTCACCATTGGATTTCTCTCCATCATAAGATCTTCTTTGTGGTCTCTCTCTTTCATTACCTATAGGGTTAGTATTCCTAAGTAGTCTACTATTCTCGTTATTATTATCAAACTTAGGTTTCTTATAATCTACTACTTTATGTCCATAACCATGACATCTACCTCTAAATTCATGTCTAACTTTCTTAGATAATTCAGCTTGGTTAGGTTCATCATATTTCCCTATTTTCTTTTGTTTATCATGTTTCGTAGATGAATAAACTAGTTCAATCTCTTTAGATACTCCAAGAGTTGTGCTTGATTCAATCTAACTTAGATCGGATTTTTTAGGGGACTCAACAACTAGATCTTGTTCTTTTCTAATTTCAACTTTCTTGGCTGGTTTTTCTCCAATAAAATATCAAAGGACTCTCTTATCAGAAGAGGGTCTTTGATAAAATATATGCTAGTCAATTTTCTTAGTAATGGATTCTCCGTTCACAATAGTGTTCTACTTTTATAACTTAGCATGTTCTATCCTAATAGAGTCTAATTCATATGTCAATTGACTTAACTAGGATCTAAGTTCTAGATTCTCCGATTTTAGATTAGGTTCGATTTTCAACTCATGCTTTGAGATATCATTTTATTTCTTGAGAATTTCTACTTCATAATTGCTACTAATAGGCTCATTTTATTTCCTTTTTGGTCTGAGATTATCAATCTTGTCTTTCTGTTTTCCAATGTAAGCTTTTGCATCCACATGCCTATCTTTCTGGTTATCTTTTTCTTTAGTAAGAACATCGATTTGTTCAAGATATTCTTCAAGGTTTATTTTCAACTATTTTATATCCATAGGGATCTTACTCACTCTATTAAACCTCTTTAGATGAACTATCTAATGATATCAATTGTTAGAAATATATAAAACTTTATGGGGGGGTGAATCATTATTCTACAATATTTAGCCTACAAATGAATCTTCTTAATTACTTTATAACTTTGATATGAAATTAAACCAATAATTTTGAAAAGTAAATCTAACCATACACTAAGAGAACTCATAACACCATTATTTTTTAACTAGCGAAAGCCTAGCCAAGGGAAAACCCCAGTGGGGATGATACCTACAAGGTGATTCGAAAAGAACAATAATCATGTTAAGGATATTGACCTTGTTAAGAGTTTATGAAATACATATAGTGTCTCCAATCCTTATTAGAGTACTAGGCCCTACTAAAAGCCTCATCCCTATTATGAGTTGCTTCAACCCTATTAGGAGTTGGCAAATCAAACACAATTTATGCAAGAAGATCCCACTTCCCTAACATGCAATATACAATAAAGTTTATTTACAAGATTGAATATACATAGGATATTGTTTTAATGATGCATCTCACACCTGCTCTGATCATACATCAGATTTCACTTCACATAAGGCTCTCTTATAATTCAAGCTTCTTTCACATATAGTTTGCATCACATTCATGCTTTCACATTTTTTGTGAAAGTTATGATTTTTATGTATGTCTCACAAATTCTCTTCTTAGTTGGCCTTGATTCTTTCACATAGTTGACTAAATATAAAATAACTTTGTGTATACATCTAGGATGTTGGCCCAACATGATTAATTTTTTTTTTCTTTCCAAAATAATTCCTTAATTTATATACTCAAATTTGCTGTCATGCTTTATTCTAGTCTGCTAATTACCTAAACTAGTAATTTAACTTTAACTTGCTCTATACAACCTATACATATTTGCGTACTAACATATGTCATTGTGGCTTTGTCAACCATCGATCCTCATCTGTGCATGAAGTAACTTGAAGTCTATCATCTATACATATTGTGTCCCTCTCTACACTACTACAACCTTTCTAACACAAATAATTTCCTAATTCTAATTGCATAAATGAAATGCTAAGTATACATTGCCATAAATGACAACATTCATACATCTATCTACCTATATTGCCAACAATCATGTAAAATGTAAGATGTATGTCATAGTAGGCATCTGATTTGAAAATAAAATAAGATAATTTCCTAATTCTGATTGCATAAATTAAATGCTAAGTATATGTTTCCATAAATGACAACATTCATACATGTATCTACCTATATTGCCAACAATAATGTCAATGTTAGATGTATTTCATTATAGGAATCTAATTTGACAATAAAATACAATTCGGCAATTCATAATATGTATCAAAATATTGATTTCAACCCAAAAAATAATGTTGTACTTTTATTTTTATTAAGAAAATATAGAGATAATGTAAATGATATATTACAGGTAAAACTACAAAGTTATGTCACCTTTCACACTGACTTATTGGAACCACTAAATTCATGTATTTGTATACAAAAATAATTATTTTCAAACATATAGTCTCAATAAATTTATTCTGGATAAGTTATATATGGTCTCAGAGCTTTCCAATTGGAAATGTCTATTAAAGGCATGTTTTATACTAGTTTGAATCAATTACTAAAGAAATAAAATTATTTCAGAGATATATATGGTACAACCACAAGGATTCCATATCAAAGGTAAGGGAAACTTAGTGTCAAAATCGAAGAAACATTTATATGGCTTAAAGCAAGCACCTTGGCAATGGTATCCAAAATTTGACAGTTTTATGCATGAGCATGGATATAGTAGGCATCATTCAGATCAATGTGTCTATTTTAAGAGGTTGAATGGTGAGAACTACATTATTTTATATTTATATGTTGATGATATTCTAATGGTTGGGTCTAACATGGATCACATTAAGGGGTTGAAACAACAATTAGCACATGTATTTTCTATGAAGGATTTGGGAGCAGAAAAACAAGGCTATGTTGACACAGATTTGGTAGGAGATATTGATACCAAGTGGAGTACTACAAGTTAAATGTATATACTATTATTGGGGTAGCTATGAGCTAGGTTTTTGGGTTATAGAATGTAAATTCTTTATCTACTATAGAGGCAGAGTATGTTGTTGCTACAGAGGTAGCCAAATAGATGATATGGCTTTAGCTCTTCTTGGAAGAATTGCGATACCCTTAGAGGGATAATTATTTGTTTCCAGATAGTGAGAGTTCCATTCATCTTGCAAATAATTTTTCTCTACATTCAAAGACAAAACACATACAATTGTGGTACCATTTCATTCGGTCAGTTCTGGATGATAAATAGTTAAACCTAGACAAGATACATATAGATGACAATCTAGTAGATATGTTTACAAAGGTAGTGAAAAGGAAAAAGTTTAATTCCTCTTTAGCTTTAGTTGATCTTCTAGACTAAATAGGAATAAAAGAACTGTAGAGTCTAGGGTGATTTGATCCAGTGGAAGCCCCATGTGGTAGTCCTATTACTACATGATTAGTCCCCAAGTGGGAGATTGTTGTCTAGTGTGGAATTTGATCAGTCCCCAAGTGGGAAATTGTTAGTTTGTGGTGATTGATTAGGGAAGTATTGTACATACTTCATAAATTCTTTGGGGTTCAGGACATTAGCTTGATTATTCTATTTTTTCTACTATTCGCTAATGGGCTACCATTCAACAATTGGCTATTATTTATTTGTCAATTTATTGCCAACATGTTGTAACTAATTTTAACCCTAAAGCCCAAAAATACTTGTATAAAAGGGCTTAGGGTTAGGGATTATTTCATAAGGTGTGATATGAAATTTCTTCTTGCAATGGTATTGAGCTATAAGGGACTATGGATTGTAATCAGGTTGTAATCACTGGATTGTAATAATATTGGACTTGCTATTTGGTGGGTGTAGACAAGGATTTAAGTGAACCACATTAAGTATTGGTGCCTTGCATTCTCTTTTGTATGATCTATTATTTTCTAATGTTTTTTATATTTGAATGTAATTGTTATTTATGTTTGTGGTTAAATCCTAACATCTGGTAACTATAATCTTGTAGTGAGTATTTGAAGCTCACTCATTTAGCGTTTGATTTGATTATCAAAATATGATAAGTAATTATATCACATTGCACACAATCCATACAACTTCATACATTCATATGTGCACATCCTTAACTCTTTAATGCAATTATCCAATACTTTTAGATCATTCCTGACATTTGTGCATATTGTATCAAATAGTGATGCATCACACTTTACTTGTTCTTGTATTTAAGTAATTTTATATAAGGTTGTGAGTTCTTCACCAAAATATTTAGCCAATTATTTTGCCTTAGTTTAAAAGTCTAACTTTGTAACAATTGTGTGGATTCTACTCTACATTCTCTCCAAGACTTTTGTCAACATTATTTCATAAGACTTCATTGATTTATCATTTTCAAGGATTTCAGTTTTGTACTCTCTTTTCTTCCTCTTGTCTTCTTTTGTCCTTCTCTTCTTCTCATTTATTTTTCTTTGCTTCTCTTCTTTATACTTATTTCTTTCTTTCTTTCTTCTTCCTCCATCTTTCTATTCTTTTCATTATTCTTTTCTTCTTTATCATGCTCTTCATCAAAGCTCGAGTAGGTAGTGATATTGCCAATAATGTTAGTTCGATAAATTGCAAAGGGATTCTGTTTGAGATCAATTTTTATATGCATACAATCCATTTGCATTAATTCAATACCAATAACAATGTGAGGAGGTGAATAGGTTTTTTGTGCCTCTTCAACTTCTTCTTGACCTTTAGTAGGAGTACTAGCCTCCACATAAATTGGACTTTTTGTTTCTGGTTGCACACTATCCTTGGTTATCTTAGGCATGGAATTGATATATTATACTATGGCTTCCTCTATTTCCTTCTTGACTTCTTCATATTTGGCTCCCATAAGAAGAAATTTTCTCCCTTTATTCCTTAGCAAAGGTTCTATACCTTTCAAGGTCCTTTCTATATCTTCCTTTTTACTTAACACAATTTATTACTCATATTCTCTCTTAATTTAGTGTCTTCCTCTACAACTCTTTTATTCCTATTTATAATTCTATCATACAAATCTTCTAGGATTTTATTTTGGAAGCTATCAAATCTCTTATTGCTCATAACAATATTCCTTATAATGGTATTTACTAACTATTTCCTATCCATGTTATTGTACATACTATAATACTTATTCTATTGAAAAAAAAAATTATTTTTTATAATCTGCATATTTAGATTTTCTATGTTAGGTTTCCAAGCTTATTTAGCATCTGATGTCCTTTCATCTCCAACTACTTGTTCAACTAGATTCTCTTCAATTTTTTCCTTAGATTCCTCAAAATCATTAATTTGTAGTGTTTCTCTTCTCTTTCCAGGTCTATATAGGTGGTCAGCTTAAACCTTTTATTGGGAGATGGTATAGGTTCTTGCTTAACTTTTACCAATCTTTCTAATTTCCTTTGCACAATTTCTATATCATCTTCTAGTTTCTTTTTTTTTGGACCATGGTGTAACCTAACTAGTTGAACTTGTGCAATTTTTGCATATGGTGCAATAGGTGTCTGTGAAGTAGGCTCTACTATTGTCACTCATTAAGATGGTGCTACAACAAAAATAGGTGTGGTTGCCAACATCTCACTTCTCCCACTGTCTTTCATCTACATTGCTATGCCTTTGATCTCGAGCATTGAATTCTTCTTTTGTCATACTAGATTCCTTAAGAATGGATTCTATCTTCTTCTCCACATTCTTTTTAATATCTTTTCTATGAAGTTTAGAATGAACTTTCCTTATCTTCTCATCATATGTGCTCCATGGTTGACATTTAATGTCCCTTTCTAACTATAGAATAATTTGTCCATATCCTTCTATGAGTTTTTTACTCATTTCATATCACATGGGATCAATAAACTTTACCCTAGGATTTACTACCTCCATACATGTAGTATCAATTTATACCATGAGCCATATCTCATCTTTATATTTCTCCACCATAGAGGGATGGAATTTGTATGTAAGCTTCATCTCACATTGGAAGCCTTTCATCATTCTATCAATGTTGTTGTCTCTAACATTCTCTAATATGGGCATGTAGCACAGTGTAGCCATTTTCATTGAACATTCATTACTTTCACAACTTTTCATACCAAGGAACTACTTGGTTGCATAGAAAAATAAGTATGTTAACAAATATTTGAATATAAAAAACTACATTCTTAGCCTTCTTTACCTTCACAATATTGTCCAACAACTACATATTTTCAATTTCACACATATTTTCTTTACTTTTTTTAACTAGCATTACATAAGCTACATAAATGAATCATAATGGCACAAAGTTTTCTCTAGAACTATATTTCAACTTATAGCCTATAATTTTGCTCAATGCTTTAAATCCTTTATCCTTAATGATGTCAAATTTCATATTCCTTCCATTAAACTCAATATTAAATTTTCTCTCAACTGTCTTTCTCACATTCCTATCAATCACTAGATTACAAGCTTCATTGCTTAAACCTGTGAATTAATGGATTCGGTCATTGCAATTACAACAAGAACATCAGCTACCCAAATGTTTATTCATTAAATTGACTTAGGATAATTCTGGTCCACTCATGATTATTGAATTCCCTATAGAACATATAATTAATCAGACTCAACTAGTTTAGGTATGTGTATTCTAATTTTAGGTTTAAGTCACTATTACACATAACTCCTAAATCCTTATGAATATCTTCATCTCCTACACTCTCAAATTTGCAATGGATGTAACTTCTAATGTCTTCTATGTGAAGTACATTTGGCAAGACTTGAGAAAACACTCCTAATGGATCATCTATGAGAGAAACAAATGGGTGCTTCTTGAATTTATATCTAGGTCTCTCACTTACATCAAACACTAACTAGATTTCAATACTACTAGCTATTATATTGAAAATTATAAATTAAAGCTTTGTAAAATTACCTTAATATTGCAATTAGGGCTTCCACATCTTCAAGCTTCAATGCTTCACTTTGCACTTGAATTCATTGTCAATTCATTCACTAATTTTCTCCAAACTCTTCACATGATCAAATAGTACTCAATATCTTACTCACAATCCTTAAATCATTTCAAATTGAACTCTGCATAAAATGTGCATCTGCTTCTTCCTCAATATATGTCACTAATTACCATTAAACTTGTTTCCTTCTATATTACTTTGTGTGATCATCAAAATTGTTGCACACTCAGCCATAACTTTGTCTCCATGTCATCTACATTCTTTTCAACGCATAATTTCCAATTCACACTCTATCATTAGTTCTTGTTAACTGATGCTCTACCTCTTCTAGAAATGCTTAATTCAAATAGGATGACTCACAAACAATTTTTGAATTCAATTGTAGATCAGATGCATCAAAATACTGGTCCTCCAACACTGTATGAGAAATTTCCAGATTAATAGCTTTCACAAATGTGTCCTCAAATTCATCAACATATTCTCTGATTGCTTCCTTCTGACTATTGTTGCTACCATTATCATTTCTTATATAATTTTTATCATTATTTCCTCTATAATTAGGATTTCTCTTGAAGTTCCTTCTATCCATTCTACAAAATCTTGTTGTGTGTCCAAAGTTATTACCTAACTAAGTTATAGTTGCAATCCTTCTTTGATTAGTTCCATTCTAACTTTTAGGTGCTCTGCAATTCCTTGCAATATGTCAAGGATTTTTACACTTGTAATATACAAATTGTTTCCTTTCACCATTGGATTTCTCTCCATCAGAAGATCTTCTTTGTGGTCTCTCTCTTTCATTACCTATAGGGTTAGTATTCCTAAGTAGTCTACTATTCTCGTTATTATTATCAAACTTAGATTTCTTATAATCTACTACTTTATGTCCATAATCATGACATCTACCTCTAAATTCATGTCTAACTTTCTTAGATAATTCAGCTTGGTTAGGTTCATCATATTTCCCTATTTTCTTTTGTTTATCATGTTTTGTAGATGAATAAACTAGTTCAATCTCTTTAGATACTCCAAGAGTTGTGCTTGATTCAATCTAACTTAGATCGGATTCTTCAGGGGACTCAACAACTAGATCTTGTTCTTTTCTAATTTCAACTTTCTTGGCTGATTTTTCTCAAATAAAATATCGAAGGCCTCTCTTATCATAAGAGGGTCTTTGGTAAAATATATTCTTGTCAATTTTCTTATTAATGGATTCTCGTTTCATAATAGTGTTCTACTTTTATAACTTAGCATGTTCTATCCTAATAGAGTCTAATTCATATGTCAATTGACTTAATTGGGATCTAAGTTCTAGATTCTCTAGTTTTAGATCAGGTTTGATTTTAAACTCATGCTTTGAGATATCATTTTATTTCTTGAGAATTTCTACTTCATAATTGTTACTAATGGGCTCATTTTATTTCTTTTTTGGTCTGAGATCATCAATCTTGTCTTTAGGTTTTCCAATGTAAGCTTTTGCATCCACATGCCTATCTCTCAAGTTATCTTTTTCTTTAGTAAGAAGATCAATTTGTTCAAGATATTCTTCAAGGTTTATTTTCAACTATTTTATATCCATAGGTATCTTACTCAATCTATTAAACCTCTTTAGATGAACTATGTTATGATATCAATTGTTAGAAATATATAAAACTTTACGGGGGGGTGAATCATTATTCTACAATCTTTATCCTACAACTGAATCTTCTTAATTACTTTACAACTTTCATATGAAAGTAAACCAATAATTTTGAATAGTAAATCTAACCATACACTAAGAGAACTCATAACACCATTATTTTTTAACCGGCGAAACCCTAGCCAAGGGAAAACCCCAGTGGGGATGATACCTACAAGGTGATTCAAAAAGAACAATAATAATGTTAAGTATATTGACCCTGTTAGGAGTTTATGAAATACATATAGTGTCTCCAATCCTTGTCAGAGTACTAGGCCCTACTAAAAGCCTCAGCCCTATTATGAGTTGCTTCAACCCTATTAGGAGTTGGCAAATCAATTACAATTTATGCAAGAAGATCCCACTTCCCTAACATGCAATATACAATAAAGTTTATTTACAAGAGTGAATATACATAGGATATTTTTTTAATGATGTATCTCACACCTGCTCTGATCATATATCAGATTTCACTTCACATAAGGCTCTCTTATAATTCAAACTTCTTTCACATATAGTTTGCATCACATTCATGCTTTCACATTTTTTGTGCAAGTTATGATTTTTATGTATGTCTCACAAATTCTCTTCTTAGTTGGCCTTGATGCTTTCACATAGTTGACTAAATATAAAATAACTTTGGGTATACATCTAGGATGTTGGCCCAACATGATTAAATTTTTTTTTTCTTTCCAAAATAATTCCTTAATTTATATATTCCAATTTTTTGTCATGCTTTATTCTAGTCTGCTAATTACCTAAACTTGTAATTTAACTTTAACTTTCTCTGTACAACCTATACATATTTGCGTACTAACATATGTCATTGTGGCTTTGTCAACCATCGATCCTCATCTGTGCATGAAGCAACTTGAAGTCTATCATCTATACATATTGTGTCTCTCTCTACACTACTGCAACCTTTCTGACACAAATAATTTCCTAATTCTAATTGCATAAATGAAATGCTAAGTATACATTGCCATAAATGACAACATTCATACATCTATCTACCTATATTGCCAACAATCATGTAAAATGTAAGATGTATGTGTTAGTAGGCATCTAATTTGAAAATAAAATAAGACAATTTCCTAACTCTAATTGCATAAATGAAATGCTAAGTATATGTTTCCATAAATGTCAACATTCATACATGTATCTAGCTATAATTTCAACAATCATGTCAATGTAAGATGTATGTCATACTAGGCATCTGATTTGAAAATAAAATACAATTTGACAATTCATAATATGCATCAAAATATTGAGTTCAACCCAAAAAATAATGTTGTACTTTTATTTTTATTAAGAAAATATAGAGATAATGTAAATGATATATTATGGGTAAAAGTACAAAGTTATGTCACCTTTCATGTTGACTTGTTAGAACCGTTGAATTCATGTATTTCTATATAAAAATAATTTTTTCAGACATATGATCTCGATAAATTTATTCTAGATAAGTTATATATGGTCTCACAACTTTCCAATTGGAAATGCCTATTAAAGGCATGTTTTATACTAGTTTTTACCAATTACTAAAGAAATAAACTTATTTCATAAAAATAAAGTTTAAATAACATGTACTACTTTTTTATGATTTTTTTATTAAGATATAAACACCATTTTATAGTGCTCAAAGCCAAGAATATTCTCATATAGAGTTCATATTGTTTTAATTAGATATATTAAAAAAAAAATCTACAATTATGTATTTTAATACTCAAGATGTCAATTTTGAAAAAGAAAAATTTATTGAATCACATCAAAAAATTCTTTTAAAATTATATGGCATTCTAGAGGAGAGAGTCCTCTTCAAGAATTTATAATTTTTCCTTTGGTTGGAATAGATTTATTTTGAAAGATGTGGTGCAAGATGAAAACTATTGATTTTAGGTGAGTTGAAATTTGAATCATTATAAAAGAGAAATTATAGGTTTAAAGCTAGTTTATATATTTTTATTATGCTAGCTACATTGTTATCTATACTTCATATTCTGAGATCAAAGGGAAATAAGTTTATTTTGATATATTTTTATGGTGGGAACTAGAACCCTAACTTTTAGTGTGTTTCATGAACTAAAAATTTATCTTTAAAAAATAGACCTCATCCTTCTTAACGTAGACCATGATGATTTCTAAGGCTACCCCGATGTCAGACATTGGGCACCAAAGAGGAAAAATGTAAGTCATTTGTTCTTTACTAGATTTGAACAAATTGTAGAGGATGAATTCCACATTCACCAGATTGTTCAAATCAACCTCTAGCTCAATGTATGCTGAGTAAAGATTTAGGTATCTCTAGAACCATTCTACATTCTCCTCCTCCACAATCCTCTCCAACATAGTAGAAAGTTGATATTGGCTTTCATCTTCAGCCAAGCTTGGTAAAATAAGACGTTATATTTGATTGTCAAAATTGGATCCTAAATACGTGGGCTTGTACCAAAATTCCTCGCATATGACTCATGTAGATCTTTGGTAATGGGATACTCTAATGTTGATTGATACTTAAAACCATGTGCTCTAACCCCATTAACTAGGTAGGAAAACAAATATTGCGGCATAGGCTGATAATGTCTACCTACCCTATGTTTTTCCTATATAAGTAGGCTATAAATGCCCCAATAATTGAGCTATTCATGCACTAAGTATAGTCATAATTGAAGACTTGCTCACCTAAGACTCTACTCACTATAACCCTAGATAAATCATCCATAGGGTTTAGAATCTCATTCCACCTCTTTGGTTTGACATTTCCCCTAAACAACATAGTCGTAGTTAATATGTCATGATAAACTACTACAACTGACTCCATTCTAGCTAAAATACCTCACACTAAACTATGAGAAGAAAATGATAGATAGTGAAATGAGAGAGTGATGCCTCATCTATATAAAATAGAGCCTAAATCTCTAGAAGGTTGAGACACATAAATTATTAAAAATATAGATTGATCTTTGTTCCCAACAATATTATTGATTTATGATGATATTTTTAATTATAATCTATTAATCTCCTAATATTTGTGCTTTACTGAGCACAGATTTACAATCATTTTCTTACAAACTTTGTATTTTAATATATCGATCTTTTGACTAGAAATACTTATATTTCTATTTTGAGTCTTTCTTATTTAAATTTAATTTTGATTTCTTAGCTAATTGAAATATAAAATTGATATATATTAGATTTATGTAAAATTATGGCTGAATCCTATTGAAGATTAATATGTATTGATATTTAGTATATCTTATCAAAGGATGCTAGACTATATTTTATTGAATCTAACTAGAATTTGAGAAAAAAAAAGAGAGATGAATGAAGTCTTCTCCATTGAATCATCTATTTGCTAATTGATATACCTCTATATTACCTTCATGATAGATATGTTGAAATCTAGTCCCTGCAAACTAATCTCCTAACCTTAATAAACATTCATGTTTGGAATTCATCACCCAATTTGGTGCTTAATTTTTCCTAATAGCTTTGATAATAATTTATGAATCTCCTTCAATAATTAATCTTTTGATTTAATAATTCAAACTCAGTTGTAATCCTTCTCAAAGGGTTTCTAATTTTTCTATATTGCTTGAAGCAATTCCTAAGGATTTAGCTCTTGTGATGATCCATTGACCAGAATATGATCTGATTATGCATCCAATTCCTGCCTTCCCTAGGTTCCCTTTGGATGCTCTATTAAAGCTTAATTTCATCCATCCTTTTTGGGGAGCTTCCCATGCACATTCTTTCATATAATAATGGGGGATTAATAAGGTGATTCCAATTCTTTTTCATAATCTCATCCCATTAAGAAAAGAACTCTTATATTTTGGAAATTTTCCTTACATAACTACAAATCTATTAAGAACTTTAATCTCATATAATAATGGGAGATTAATAAGGTGATTCCAATTCTTTTTCATAATCCCATCCCATTCAGAAAAGAATTCTTATATTTTGGTAATTTTCCTTAGATAACTACAAATCTATTAAGAACTTTAAATCCCTAATTAATGATCCCAACACCAAACCAAAGAAGGAGATAAGAAAAAATAGTTGGGCTACAAATAACCATAAAGAGATTGCCTCAAACTAGCTATCAAGATAGAAAGTTATGGCAACAAATATGCTTTTATGACCTAAACTAGCAAATGAATGAACCCAACTAAAGCCAATTTGAATAAATGAATGGGAAATGATATGATAACTATGCAGTGCATTAAAATCTATTTTCACCAATTCTAGTTTCATTTTTTGAATTATAGTTTCTCTCATATCCTTGGAAAAATAGGCTCATAATGGCCATATGTTTCTATTACTATAATGGAAAAGGATTTGAATATCATAGGATAAGATGGATCTTTGTTAAAATGTAAGTATGGCTTCTTTTTTTTTTGAAGGCCAAACACATATTGAGATATTTAACCAATGTGCTAGCCATCGTATACAAAATATGTCACCCTAGAGTCCAACCTCACCATGTTTGTTTACTTTAGTTTATGAAATTATCATTCTACACAAATATGTGGTTTTTTCATGTACCCTATCCATAACGTACAATATTAATGGGGGTAGCTCATGTTTAGAATAATGTAGAGCTTCGGCACAACAACTATGGACACTATGCAAGAAATGATTAACATGTCTATTACATAGTTCATTAGGTGGGTATTGACCATGAAGGAGAACATGTATTGTGTCAAATAAGAAATCATCTACTTTGAAGTTGAGTGAGTCAATTCGAAAAAAAATGGAATTTGTGGAGAGCCTCATCAATCGATATTATTTTTGATTGATGATGTGGCCTATATGTGTCAACCATAATTAGATCTTGAGAATTTTTGATTTGGTCAGAAAAGTTGTCTTGCAACATATTTTGCTATTGGGTGGGCATAGAAAGTAAACTTGTTATGCAAATGATTGATCTTGTGGATGTGGAAGTATTTAAATTAAAGGAATGTACTAGGGCACATGAGAGAGACATAGACAATATATTTGAGGTCTTCATATTTGGTAATGTCACTTGTGGAATACTATAATGTCACAAGAAGATGAGAAGCTAATTATGACATTGATTTCTAACATTTAATCTTGGTGAACAAAGCTTTCATTTCTGGCTTGTATATATGGTAACACCTACAAAGGAGGTTTATGTTATGTTAATTATGTACTATTAGAGTCTAAACAAGAATGGTTATGTCAAGGTATGTTAGAGAAGAAAAATAGATAGAATTTTAATTCTTTTTTTGGAAATTGAGCAATCATGAACATTGTTATTTGTTGAAACAAAATCCTTGACAATATCTTTCAAATCCAAGGGCTTATGTAATTCACAAAAATGTGTATTTTTTGTATATTGGTAAGTGCACCAAGTTGTGGTGCCAAAAGTGGGGTATAAGTAGACACCTTTTTTTTGAAATCAACAATTTTTGAACTTCAACAAGAATTTGAAAATAGTTACGGTCAAAATTTTAAGATATGACAAAAACAAAAGTAGTAGTCCTTTGAATATAGTTTCTAAACTACTATTTTTTTTTCAAAATGGTTTAGTTTTAGGTCCACAAAAAAGGGGGCCATAGAAAGTGGTATTGTTTATTCAAAAAATACATAACATAGTAAAAAGTGCGCTCCCCCTAAAATTTTAACTTTTTTTTTGAAATTCATTAATTGATCTGGTCAAAAGTTTACCTAACACTATGTAATTTATCCAAGATTTTTTGGTTAATTTTATAATGTGTATTTTTTTTTTATGAACTTTTTAATTAGACACATCCATAAAACATGAAATATCTATGTGCTCTCCCAGAAATGATTGAAAACTAATCTAAAATCAAAACTTCTTTTTTCAAAGTATGTAGAATGGAATCTAGTTTGTAAAAAACTAAGTTTTTGCAAAATTTGATCAATGGGCTAAAATCTACAACCCAATTAGTACATGTTGGCTTTTGACAAAAAATGGACATACATTCAAAAGAAATTATAGATGAAAGGCTTGCAATAGTTCAAATAAAAAATAAATTATATGGTTACATAGCTAACAAAGAGACCTACAATGTCCTGTAACCTAATTTTATCAATGCTCAACTACAAGGAAACTTGAAGGAGAGCACACAAGAAAAATCAATCACTTTTTGTATGTTTTCAGCGAAACACATCTGAAACCAATTTACAGGCTCCAAACCTTTCGGTTGGATCCCCAAGGAAAAACCAAACCTTAGGCTTGGTAGAATGTAAAGCTTTAAATAGTGTGTGTGCACTAAATTTAATTCTTAATATCCTGTATGCACTTTATAAAAAAAATTATTTTGAAAAGAACATATGCAAAATAGTTTGTATAGACTATAACACATACATGCTATGGCTTGGGATACCCAAGCCATAATGCGTGCACGCTATATAAAACTAAAAAGAAAAAAAAGGGTGTCATCTTTTTGGCACCACAACTTTGTGCACTTACCCATATGACATTAATGAATTAGGATTAGGCTTTGGAATTTTGAAAATTGTATACTTGTAAGAAGTAGGGATGTCATATTCAATGAGAAAGTGTTCTACAAAGATCTATTGTAGCAACATGAGAAGAAAGAGGATGGATAGGTAGTGTTAGATGATACTCAAATAAGATGATGTTCCAACAATTCCTCATAATGTGCAACAACTACAACAAAAAATACCACACATGTGAGTGAATGTTAGATGGTCAACAAGGCTAAGTAGACCTCTAGAAAGATTTTCTCCTTCATTGTACTCTATTTTACTAACAGATGTTGGTGAACCTAAATATTATGATTAAGCTATGTAGGTGGATACTAAGATTCAGTGGGAGTCTATAATGAAAGATAAAATGGACTCCTTGTTGAAAAATAAGATTTAGGATATATGCAAGTTTCCTATAGGAAAAAGTACTTTACATAATAATTGGGTTTACAAGTTGAAAGAAGAGAATGGAGGTAAGAAAATATTTAAAGCCAAGTTAGTTGTAAAAGGATTTTCTCATAAAAAAAGGCATTGATTTTATGATATATTCTCTCATGTTGTTAAAATGAATTCTATCCATACTATTTTAAGTATTGTGGCTACTGAAGATTTTCATTTGAAGTGTCTTGATGTTAAAACAACATTCCTTCATGGTGATTTGGATGAAGAGATATATATGGCACAGCCACAAGGATTTTAGATCAAAGGTAATTAGAACTTGGTGTGTAGATTGAAGAAAAGATTATATGGCTTGAAGCAAGCACCTTGGCAATGGTATCTAAAATTTGATAGTTTTATGCATGAGGATGGATATAGTAGGTGTCATTCAGAATATTGTGTTTATTTTAAGAGGTTGGATGATGAAAACTACATTATTTTATATTTATATGTTGATGATATTCTTGTAGTTGGGTCTAACATGGATCACATTAAGGGGTTGAAATCCCAATTAGCACATGCATTTGCTATGAAGGATTTTGGAGTAAAAAAATAAATCCTTGGTATGAAGATTTGCAGAGATAGGAAGAATAAGAAATTAACACTATCTCAGGCTAATTACGTCAAGAAGGTGTTGCAATGTTTCTCTATAGAGAATGCTAAAGTTGTCAACACACATTTACCTAGTTATTTGAAGTTGACTAAGGAGATATATTCCTAGACACAAGAAGAGGAGGATAAGATGTCCAAGGTACCGTATGCTTCAGCTATAGGAAGCTTGATGTATGCTATGGTATGTACAAGCCCAAATATTGCGCATGTAGTGGAAATCATTAGTAGGTATATGAGTCATCTAGGAATTGAGTGTTGGAATGTAGTTAAACGAATTCTCAAATATTTGAGAGGAACATCCAGTACGTGTTTACACTTTGGGGGATCTACTAGTTTATAGGGTTATGTTGACTCAAATTTGGCAGGAGATACTGATACCAAGTGGAGTACTTCAGGTTAAATGTATTTACTTTTAGTGGAGTAGTTGTGAGCTGGGTTTCTAGGTTACAGAATGTAAATTCTTTATTTACTATAAAGGCAAAGTATGTTGTTGCTATAGAGGCAACCAAAAAGATGATATGGGTTTAGCTCTTCTTGGAAGAATTTGGATACTCTCAAAGGGATAATTTTATTTTTTTATAGATAGTTAATGTTCTATTCATCTTACAAATAATTCTACTCTACCTTCAAAGCCAAAACACATACAATTGTAGTACAATTTCATTCGATCAGTTTTGGATGATAAATAGTTAAACCTAGACAAGATACATGTACATAACAATCTAGCAGATATGTTTACAAAGGTAGTGACAAGGAAGAAGTTTAATTCCTCTTTAGCTTTAGTTGGTCTTATAGACAAATAGGAATAAAAGAACTACAAGGTCCAGGGTGATCTGATCTAGTGGGAGCTCCATGTGGTAGTCATATTACTACATGATCAGTCTTTGAGTGGGAGATTGTTGTCTAGTGTGGAGTTTGACTAGTCCCCATTAGTTTGTGGTGATTGATTAGGAAAGTATTGTACATCATAAATTCTTTGGGGTTCAGGACATTAGCCTGATTTTTTTTTCTTGCTAATACTCGCCAATTAGCTACTATTCACCAATTGGCTATTATTTATTTGTCAATTTATGGCCAATATGTTGTAACTAATTAACCCAAAAGCCCAAAAATACTTGTATATAAGGGATTAGGGTTAGGGATCATTTCATACGGTGTGATGTGGAATTACTTCTTGCAATGGTATTGAGTTGTAACGGATTATGGATTTTAATCAGGTTGTAATCATTGGATCGTAATAATATTTGACTTGCTATTTGGTGGATTTTGGTGAACCAAATTAAATCTTGGTGCCTTGCCTTCTCTTCTATTTAATCTATTATCTTCTAATATTTTTTATATTTGCATGTAATTGTTATTTATATATGTGGTTAAATCCTAACATCTGGTAATTGCAATCTATATTTTCATGAAACTCACTCATTTGGCCTTTGATCTAATTCTCAAAATCTAACAAGTAATTATATGACATTGCACACTATCCATACAACTTATTATGTTCATATGTGCACATCCTTAACTCTTTAATGCACATATCTAATATTTTTAGGTCATTCTTGACATTTGTACACATTGTATCAAATAGTGATGCATCATGCTTTACTTGTGCTTGTATTGAAGTAATTTTATACAAGGTTGTGAGTTCTTTAGAAAAATATTTCACCAATTATTTTGCCTTAGTTTGTAATTCTAACTTTGTCAATGTTATTTCCAAAGACTTCATTGATTTATTCTTTTCAAGTAATTTTCTCAAGGATCTTATTTGCCATTTCTGATCATCATCTTCATCATCATCATTAGATATTGTTGTTGTTGTTGTTAGTAAAGTTACTGGTAGACTTAGTGCAACTAATTTTAGTTTTGTACTCTCTTTTCTTCCTCTTGTCTTCTTTTCTCCTTCTCTTCTTCTCATTTCTTTTTCTCTACTTCTCTTCTTTATACTGATTTCTTTCTTTCTTTCTTCTTCCTCCATCTTTCTCTTCTCTTCATTATTCTTTTCTTCTTCATTACCCTCTTCATCAGAGCTTGAGTAGGGAGTGATATTACGAACAACATTATTTACATAAGTTGTAAAGGGATTATCTTTTAGATCAATTTTTATATGCATACAATCCACTTGCATGAATTTAGTACTAATAACTATGTGAGGAGTGAGGAGGTGAATAGGCATGTTGTGCCTCTTCAACTTCTTCTTCACCTTTAGTAGAAGTACTGGCCTAAATGTAAATTGGACTTTTTATTTCTGGTTGTACACTATCTTTGGTGATCTTAGGCATGGGATTCATATATTATACTATGGCTTCTTCTATTTCTTTCTTGACTTCTTCATATTTGGCTCCCATAAGAAGAATTTTTCTTCTTTTATTCCTTAACAAAGGTTCTATACCTTTCAAAATCTTTTCTATATGTTCCATTGTACTTACTAAACACAATTTATTAATCATATTCTCTCTTAATTTAGTGTCTTCTTCTACAACTCTTTTCTTCCTTTTTATCAATCTATCATACAAATCTTCTGGGATCTTATTTTGGAAGCTATCAAATCTCTTATTCCTCATAAGAATATTCCTTATAATGGCATTTACTAACTATTTCCTATCCATGTTATTGTACATACTATAATACTTATTAAATTGAATGAAATTTTCATTATCTATAATTTGCATATTCAAATTTTCTACCTTAGGTTTCCAAGCTTACTTACTAGCTGGTGTCCTTTCATCTCCAATTGCTTGTTCAACTAGCTTCTCTTCAATTTCTTCCTCAGATTCCTCATAATCACTGTTTTGTAATATTTTTCTTCTCTTTCTAGGTCTATAGGTGGTCAGGTTGAACCTTTTCTTGGGATATGGTGTACATTTTTGCTTAACTTTTACCAATCTTTCTAATTTCTTTTGCACAATTTCTATATCATCTTCTAGTTTCCTTTTTTTGGGCCATGGTTTACCTTAACTGGTTGAACTTGTGCAATTGTTTCATATGGTGCAATAGGTGCCTATGAAGTAGGCTCTTCTATTGTTACTCCTTAATATGGTGCTACAACAACAATAGGTGTGGTTGCCAACATCTCACTTTTCCCACTGTCTTTCATCTCCATTACTATGCCTTTAATCTTGAGCATTGAATTCTTCTTTTGTCATACTAGATTCCTTAAGAATAGATTTTGTCTTCTTCTCCACATTATTTTTAACATCTTTGCTGTAAAGTTCAGAATGAAACTTCCTTATCTTCTCATCATAGGTGCCCCATAGTGGACAGTCAATGTCCCTTTTTGACTGTAGAATAATTTATGTGTATCCTTCAATGAGTTCTTCACTCATTTCATATCACATGGGCTCAATAAACTTTACCCTAAGATCTTCTACCTCCATACATGTAGTATCAATTTATACCATGAAACATATCTCATTTTTATATTTCTCCACCATAGAGGGATAGATTTTGTATCTAAGCTTCATCTCACATTGGAAGCCTTTCATCATTCTATCAATGTCATTGTCTCTAACATTCTCTAATATGGGAATGTAGCACTATGTAGCCATCTTCATTGAACATTCATTATTGTCCCAATTTTTCATACCAAGGAACTACTTGATTGCATAGAAAAATAATTATGTTAGCAAAGATTTGAATATAAAAACTACATGCTTAGCCTTCTTTAGCTTCACAATATTGTTCAACAACTACACTTTGAAAATGTCACACATATTTACTTTTCCTTTTTTAACTAGCATTACATAAGCTACATAAATGAATCCTGATGGCATAGAGTTCACTCTAGAACTATGATTCAACTTATATCCTATTATTTTTCTCAATGCTTTAAGTCTTTCATGTTAGGAATAAGGTGTCTCAACCTTGTATAATTCCTATTCTTATTATTTGTTTTGTAAAATGTATTTCTTGTAAATAATGTTGATGTGTCGATATCTTGAATTGTGTGTAAGGAGATCATGGCTAAAATGGCTATGACGAATTCTTATGACACGTAAGAGCTATGTTAGGAAGATTCAATGATAGGTGAAGACATGTAGCAACTAAGATATTTGAGTACTGTACACTCTATCCCAATAGTTGGGTTCCCAAAATTTTTTTGGGGTTCCTATTTTCTTGGAGAATGGTAAAACCCTAATACGGTTTATCTTTGGGAGTAGCCCTAAATTGAAGTGCATGTGATAAGCATTTTTAGGGTTATGAAGAGAAGTGATGCGAGAGAGTGTATTGTTGGTACTGTGAGTTGCTATTGGAGTCTTCTGTTGTCGCTGTTGAGCTTGCACTGCAAGTGTATTGTAACCTTTTGTTGAAGATAATACATTGTGCAGGTTCTGGAGGGGTGGGGTTATTTTATTGAAAGGTTTTTCCTCACCGAAAAATCATTGTGTTATGTGTTTCTTTCTCTGTCTATTTTCTTTATGCTTGCTTGGCTGAAATATTGTTGTTTGCATGATATTGAATCTGTAAGTGCAAAAGATTTTAATAGGATTTGCACCATACTTCTCTTAAGACATTAGTGTAGGAAGCTATTTCTGCACCTGAGTTTCCTTACATTTTGTTCTTAATGATGTCAAATTTCATATTTCTTCAATCAAACTTAGTATTCAATTTTTTCTCAACTATCTTTCTCACATTCTTCTCATTCATTGGATTACAAGCTTCATTGCTTAAACCTGTGAATTAATGGAATAGGTCATTGCAATTGCAACAAGAACATCACCTACCCAAATGCTTATTCATGAACTTAACTTAAGACATTTCTAGTCTGCTCATGATTATTGAATTTCGTATGGAATATATACTTAATTAGATTCAACTAATTTAGGTATGTGTATTCTAGTTTTAGGCTTAGGTCTCTATTACACATAACTCCTAAATCCTTATAAATATCTTCATCTCCTACACTCTTAAATTTGCAATGGATGTAACTTCTAATTTATTCTATGTGAAGGTCATTTGGCAAGACTTGAGAAAACACTCTTAATGGATCATCTATGAGAGAAAAAAATGGGTGCTTCTTCAATTTATATCTAGGTCTCTTATTTACAACACACACTGACTAGCTTTCCATACTACTAGCTATTATACTGAAAATTCAAAATTAAAGCTTCATTAAATAACTTTAATATTGTGATTAGAGCTTCTACAACTCCAAACCTGAATTCTTCACTTTGCACTTGAATTCATTGTCAAATCACTCACTTATTTGCTCCAAACTCTTCACATGATCCAATAGTATTGGATATCTTACTCACAATCCTTAAATCATTTCAAATTGAACTTTTCATGAAATGTGAATCTGCTTCTTCTTGAAAATATATCATTCATTACCATTAAACTTCTTTTCTTCTATAGGACTTTGTGCGATCATCAAAATTGTTGCACACTCACCCATAACTTTGTCTCCATGTCATCTTCATTCTTCACAATGCACATTTTCTAATTCACAATCTATCATTAGTTCTTATTAATTGATGCTCTACCTCTTCTAGAAATGCTTAATTCAAATAGGATGAGTAAAAAACAATTCCTGACTTCAATTTCCAATCAGCTGCATCAAAATATTTCTCCTCCAACACATTGTGAGAATTTTTTGGATTAATAGCTTTGACAAATATGTCCTCAAGTTCATCAACATATTCTCTGATTGCTTCCTTCTTACTATTGTTGCTACCATCATCATTTCTTCTATAATTTCTATTATTTTTCGCTCTATAATTATGGTTTCTCTTGAACTTCCTTCTATCTAGTCTAAAAAATCTTGTTGTGTGCCTAAGGTTATTACATAACTAACTTACAGTTGAAATCCTTCTTTGATTGGTTCCATTCTGACTTTCAGGTGCTATACAATTCCTTGCAATATGTTGAGGATTTTTACACTTGTAACATACAAACTATTTCCTTTCACCATTGGATTTATCTAAATCATAAGATCTTTTTTATCTCTCTCTTTCATTACCTACAGGGTTAGTATTCCTAAATATTCTACTATTCCCATTATTATTATCAAAATTAGGTTTCTTATAATCTAGTACTTTATGTCCATAACCATGACAATTATGAAAAAAGAAATTAGTAATTGGTTTAAAAGACTTAGCTATGAAATCTATGTTCATATAGCCAACTCTATTTCATATGAAACATCTACCTCTGAATTCATGTCTAACTTCCTTAGATAATTTAGCTTGCTTAGGTTCATCAACTTTATCTATTTTCTTTTGTTCATCATGTTTCATAGACAAATAAACTAGTTCAATCTCTTTAGATACTTCAAGAGTTACGCTTGACTCAATCTCACTTAGATGACATTCTTGAGGGGAGTCAACAACTAGATCTTGTTCTTTTCTAATATCAAATTTCTTGCCTGATTTCTCTCCAATAAAATATCGAAGGCCTATCTTATCATAAGAGGGTCTTTGGTAAAATATATGCTTGTCAATTTTCTCAGTAATGGAATAAAGGTTCTCTAACCTTTTTTCAGCTTGTGTGAATTCTCCTTTCACAATAGTGTTCTACTTTTATAACTTAGCATGTTCTATCCTAATAGAGACTAATTTAGATGTCAATTCACTTAACTAAGATCTAAGGTCTAGATTCTACGATTTCAGATCGAGTTCAATTTTCAACTCATGCTTCGAGATCTCATTTTATTTCCTAAGAATTCCTACTTCATCATTGTTACTAATATGCTCATTTGATTCCTTTTTTGATTTTAGATCATCAATCGTGTCTTTTAGTTTTTTAATGTAAACTTTTGCATTTCTGTGCCTATCTTTCAAGTTATCTTTTCCTTTAGTAAGAAGATCAATTTGTTTAAGAGATTCTTCAAGATTTATTTTCAACTATTTTATATACATAGGTATCTTACTCAATATGTTAAACCTCTTTAGATTAACTATGTTATGATATCAATTGTTACAAATATATAATACTAAGGGGGGGCGCGTTGGGGGGGGTGGGGGGGAGGGGGGGGTGGTCACATGGTGAATCAATATTCTACAATCTTTTTTGTACAACTAAATCTTCTTAATTACTTTATAACTTTCATATGAAAGTAAACCAATAACATTGAATAGTAAATCTAAGCATACACTAAGAGAACTCATAACACCATTATTTCTTAACTAGGGAAACCCTAGCCAAGGGAAAACCATAGTGGCTATGATTCACGCAAGATGATCCACAAAGCACAATAATATTATTAAGGATATTGACCATGTTAGGAGTTTATGAAATACATATAGTTTCTCCAATCCTTGTTAGAGGACTAGGCCCTATTAAAATCCTCAGCCTTATTAGGAGTTGGTAGATCAAATACAATGTATGCAAGAAGATTCCATTTCCCTAACATGCAATATACAATAAAGTTTATTCACAGGAGTGAATATATTACAATATTGTGTTACTGATGTATCTCACACTTGCTCATATCATACATCAAATTTTGCTTCACATAAGGCTCTCTTATAATTCAAGCTTCTTTCAGATATAGTTTTCATCACATTCATGCTTTCACATTATTTGTGTAAGATATGATTTTTTCATATGTCTTGCAAATTTATAAATCTCTTCTTAGTCAGCCTTGATGCTTTCACATATTTGACAAAATATAAAATAACTTTGGGTATACATCTAGCACTTCAGCCCAACATGATTAAGCAATTATTTTGTTTCTGAAATAATTCCTTAATTTATATACTCCAATTAGTTGACATCCTTTGTTCTAGTCTGCTAATTACCTAAACTAGTAATTTAACTATAACTTACTCTATAGAGTCTATACATGTCTGTGCACCAACATATGTCATTGTGGTTTTGTCAACCATCCATCCTCATCTATGCTTGAAGTAACTTGAAGTATATCATCTATACATACTATATCTCTCTCTACACTAGCACAACCTATATAACACAGACAATTTCCTAATTCTGATTGCATAAGTGAAATGGCAAGTATATGTTACCATAAATGACAACATTCATACATCTATCTACCTATATTGCCAACAATCATGTAAAATGTAAGATGTATGTGTTAGTAGGCATCTAATTTGAAAATAAAATAAGACAATTTCCTAACTCTAATTGCATAAATGAAATGCTAAGTATATGTTGCCATAAATGTCAACATTCATACATGTATCTAGCTATATTTTCAACAATCATGTCAATGTAAGATGTATGTCATACTAGGCATCTGATTTGAAAATAAAATACAATTTGACAATTCATAATATGCATCAAAATATTGAGTTCAACCCAAAAAATAATGTTGTACTTTTATTTTTATTAAGAAAATATAGAGATAATGTAAATGATATATTATGGGTAAAAGTACAAAGTTATGTCACCTTTCATGTTGACTTGTTAGAACCGTTGAATTCATGTATTTCTATATAAAAATAATTTTTTCAGACATATGATCTCGATAAATTTATTCTAGATAAGTTATATATGGTCTCACAACTTTCCAATTGGAAATGCCTATTAAAGGCATGTTTTATACTAGTTTTTACCAATTACTAAAGAAATAAACTTATTTCATAAAAATAAAGTTTAAATAACATGTACTACTTTTTAATGATTTTTTTATTAAGATATAAACACCATTTTATAGTGCTCAAAGCCAAGAATATTCTCATATAGAGTTCATATTGTTTTAATTAGATATATTAAAAAAAAAATCTACAAGTATGTATTTTAATACTCAAGATGTCAATTTTGAAAAAGAAAAATTTATTAAATCATATGAAAAAATTTTATAAATTATATGACGTTCTAGAGGAGAGAGTCCTCTTCAAAAATTTATATTTTTTCCTTTAGCTGGAATAGATTTATTTTGAAAGATGTGGTGGGAGATGAAAACTATTGATTTTAGGTGAGTTGAAATTTGAATCATTATAAAAGAGAAATTATATGTTTAAAGCTAATTTATATATTTTTATTGTGCTAGCTACATATGTTATCTATACTTCATAATCTGAGATCAAAGGGAAATAAGTTTATTTTGAAATATTTTTATGGTATGAACTAGACCCCTAACTTTTAGTGCATTTCATGAACTAAAAAGTTATCTTTAAAAAATAGAAAAATATATCAATCCTTATTCCAAATAATTATTAAAAATCATAATCCCAAACTTCATCGATTTCTATACATTTCATTAGTTTATTTTCAAATTCTAAATAAAAATACTAGTTTTATGTCATTGAAAGTGAACAGTTATACTTTTGTTAGACATTTTCCTTTGTAAAAGGGTGACATAGGTTTGTTCTTTTTCCCTTATATAATTTAAGACATAAAATAAATAAAGGCTATAAGTTTTTTTTTTCAATTTTTAAAATATGTGTGATGATTGTCTATATCACTTAAAAAAATAGAATAAATACCTTGTAAATAAAAAATATTTCTAGAAGTCAAATACACAATAGTTGTCAACATTATGCAATAAAAGTTGAGCTTTAGAGGAAGGGAAGAATCATGGATGGGAGCTCTTGTGGAGAGAAATGAGCTGCCAGGGTTTATAGAGGAGGCAAATCCTTTGAGGCAAGCAACATTGAGGAGCCCTCAAACAAAGAAAATGGTGTAATTTTTTTTCATAATAGGGGCTATTAGGATTAACCACAAACTGAAATAATAGTTACATGTAAATATAAAAAATATTAGAAAATAATAGATCGCATAGAAGAGAACACAAGACACAAAGATTTAACATGGTTCACCCAATCCCTTGGCTATATCTACCAACAAGAAGTCCAATATTATTATTATCTAGTGATTAAAATTTGGAATCATGTACAGCTCAATACTATCACAAGAAGCTACAATATGACAATACACTATGAAGATCCTTACCCTAAGCCTTTTAATACAAGCATGTTGCCTCTTACAAAACTAGGGATAGAATAATTCATCCATTAGAGAAAAAAAAATTTACATAATGCCTTTTACAATATAAGGCCATTTTTCACTTTGGAAAACACTTGTGGGGGCATTGCCCCTCAACCTCATCATGTACTGTGATAGGGAACGCACTTGGGGTGCTACCCCCAAATCCCCATTGAAATGATTTGGTAAGTAACCATGCCAAATAAACCTCCAAGTTTAATTAGGCTCCACATCACAACACTAGTCCTTGATGTTGGCTCTCCATACTTTAGTATTTTCTGGATTGGATTTATGGGCTAGTTAATGGAGAATTTCAACTCCTATGGTAGTCTCATAATTTTTTCTATGGATTACTTAGAGACTTTTCCTTGGGGTTTTGTGCTCCATCTTAGGTGGGAACTACCTTTGGTGGTGGTGTAGGGCATGTCCACAAATTTGATGTTTCTTCACATACCTTTCTCAACTTGCAATGGTGTAGAAGGATTGGAGTTTGTTGGTGGAGGTATTTTTTGTTGGGACCCATATTCCTCACATTGGACATTGAATGTATTTGGTTTTTTGGCCCAAGTTTGTTGTTAGTCTTTAGGCTCTCTTACATTCAGAGTTTTCTAGAGATGAAGATGCAGATAGGTTTGGATTGGATGGCTATGTCTAGTGTCTTGAATAGTAGTACTTCTCTTTCGAGCCTCCTATTTTGGCTAATTAGGCTCCTATGACTCCTAGGGTTTGTAAGGGATTGGACATTGATGGTGTGGTCTACATGGGAAATTTTGTCCCCATCCCTATTGCGAGTTCTATTAACAAGGTTTTTTTATCCTAGATCTGTCTTCATTTTAAATCTTTTCCTATTAGTGACTTTTCTTAGCTAGGAAGTTTTGTGGGATGCACTTTCATTCATAATTTGAGGCTTTCCTTGCCTCTTTCTACTTGTTTCTTCAGGGTTTCCTTTTATTTCTCATGCTCTGAGGTGAAAACTTCCTCTAGCTCATGTCAGAATCTAGTTAAGGAAATCATTTTGGGGATTTTGATGCATATGTGGTGGAGGTGTCCATGATTTTTTTCTTTCATTTTTTAGCTTCATATTGAGGCGGACAACCCTATTAAGGTGGGCAAAAATATTATGGAGGTAGCTAGTTGCTGGAGGAAAGTAGGGGTGAATTGGTGATGTAGCACACTGATCTCAATTCACAGAGAACTTAATAACTCATGACAAAACCCAATATAGATTCAAACCTTGAATTTTTCATTACTAAAAACTATTTCTACATGGATCTCTATCTCCATTAAATAACAACTGACTCTAAAATGAGAAAATAGGAAAATTTTGAATTTGGTAGATTTCAACAACTGGAAAAATATGTCATTTTTGGTAACTTCTAAAAAACCTTTGAAAGAAAATTAAATGTTTCCTATATCTACCTTTTAAACCATAAAGGTGAATTTTCAACTAATCTTCAAATTTTAGAAAGAAATTTTGAAGTTATTACAAAGCAGAAAAAAAAAAACCTAAAATATTTTAAAATTGAAAGTCAGAGGTCAAGATGGAATTTTTGGACCTCGAAAATCAATCAAAATTGACCCCAACATAGCCAGCTAAGTTGGAATCTACCTCAACTATAGATTTTGAAGAAAAACCAAGAAAAATCTAAGAAAACCTAGATCCAATTCAAAAGTTATTACTCTTTGAACTCCCTGCATCATTCTCCCCTTCTTGAAAGAAACATTGCTCCTACAACTGACTATTTGTGAAGTGGTGCAACTTGGAAGGATCTAACTATAGCATTGCTCACTTAGATAGCAATGTGTTTTCAATGTCTAGTAAGCTATCCCACTATACTAAATAGGGGTTGTATCGAGCATGCCTTGTGGAAGTAGATTGTTTGTCAAGAATTTGGGCAATGGTGTCTTGTTTCTTATTTGGAAGGTGATGTTGCCACTCAACTTCTAGTCCATCAGCTACATCTAGAACATTTTGATGAAATTTGTGCAAATCAATAACACTAAACAAAGGAGACATGACTAGATTGTTGGGTAAGCTAACTTTGTAAGCATTATCATTAATTTTCTTAAGGATTTTGCAAGGCCCAATCTTTTTGTATTTCAGTTTGTGATATGTGCTAGCAGGAAACTGCTTGCGGCGTAAGTAAACCATGACCAAGTCACCTTCAGTAAATGTTTGGTGTCTCCTAGTAGCATCTATAAGAATCTTGTACCTATCATTACTGAGTTGTAATTTGTGCCAAACATCTTGTTGGAGTTGTTAAAGGTGTTCAACAAAGGCCACTCCATCATCACTAATCCTATCACCCAATGGTGGAGGCATGAGATCTAGAACACCAGAAGGATTTCTACAATAAACAATTTGGAAAGGAGATTTCCCTATTGACCTATTAATAGAACTATTATAAGAAAATTCTACTAGGGCTAATGACAAGTCCCACTATTTGGGCTTCTCACCAACAATGCATCATAATAGATTCCCAAACTCTAATTGATTATCTCCATTTGTCCATTAGTTTGAGGGTGGTCAGCACTACAAAACTATAACTTGGTCCCCAATTTCTTCCATAAAGTTGTCCAGAAATGATTCAAGAACTTGGTATCATGGTCAGAAGTAATGGTTTTAGGTAGACCATGTAAGAAAATGACTTCTGAGAAGAACAATTCGGTGATCCTAGTGGCATCATTAGTCTTCTTACAAGCAATAAAGTGAGCCATTCTAGAAAATTTATCAACAATGACAAAAATAGAGTCATTACCTTACTGAGTGTGTGGACGGCCCAATGCAAAATCCATACTCAAGTCAGTCCATGGTTCAATGGGAACTGGCAATGGCATGTATAAACCTATATTCTATGAATGTACCTTAGCTATTTGATAGATTCTGCACCTCGCCACATACTTAGTAATGTCTCTCTTGATCTTTGGCCAATAAAACTTATCTACCACCAAGTATATTGTTTTATCCTTTCTGAAGTGTCCAGCCATCCATCAACGATGGAATTCCTAAATAATATTTTCTCCCATAGAGCTAGCTAGTATGCATAGTTGTCTTCCCTTGAAGAGGTAGCCATCATGCAGAAAATAATCACGTTTGACATGAGATGTCCTACCAATGCTTGAACCATTATATTGTTCCACAATTTCCCAAAAATCATCATCAACAACATATAATGTTTTAATAGTATCAAATCCAATGACTTCAGTTGCCATTGTGGTTAATAAAGAACAATGCCTACTCAAGGCATTAGCAGCCTGATTTTCTTTCCCAAACTTATGCTTCAAGACAAAGGTGTATCCCTATAAGAAAGAGACCCACTTGGCATGCCATGTATTCAACTTCTTTTCGGTGCTGGTGTATTTCAGAGCAAGGTGATCACTAAATAGCACAAACTCTTGTGGAACTAAGTAGTGTCTCCAATAGCACAATGTTTGAACAATGGCATAGAATTCTAGACCATAGGTGGAGTAATTTTTCCTTGTATCATTGAGTTTTCCACTAGAAATGCTTATAGGTTTACCTGCTTGACTAAGAACAACACCTATTCCAACATGGGATGCATCACACTCTATTTCAAAAACTTTTTCAAAATTTGGAAGTGCAAGTATAGAATCTATAGTTACCTTCTCTTTCAAAAGCTTGAAACTTTCTTCTACATCTGTTGTCTAGGCAAAATACCTTCCCTTTATGTAATCTATTATAGGTGCTACAATGCTACTAAAATTCCTAATAAACTTTCAATAGAAAGTGGCTAACCCATGGAAACTCCTTACCTCTATTATTTTTGTAGGAGTAGGCTATTCGAGAATTGCTCTAATCTTCTCTAGGTCCATATGAATACCATCTCCAAAAATGACAAATCCTAAAAAGGTTAAGCTAGTCTGCATGAATCTGCACTTCTTTAAGTTTGTATAGAGGGGTAAAAGTACAAAGTTGTGTCACCTTTTAGGCTAACTTATCATAACGACTAAATTTGAGTATTTCTATCCAAAAATCTATTTTTTTTACACATATGATCTAGATAATTCATTCTAGCTATTTTATATATGATCTTGCACTTTTCCTATTGGAAATGTCTATTAAATGCATCTTTTATACTAGTTTCTATCCAATTACTAAATAAATAAAATTATTCCATAAAAGTGGCATTTCAATAACTATTTTTTATGATATTTTTAAAATAATATGTAAACAACATTTTATAGTGATCAGAGTCAAGAATATTCTCATATAGATTTTATAGTGTTTTAATTAGATATAGTATATTGTAATTAAAAAATTCTACAACCATGTATTTTAACACTTGAAAAGATGTTAGTTTTGAGAAAGAAAAAAGTAATAGATCATATCAAAAAAATCTAAAAATTATATGACATTCTAAAGGAGAGAGTCCTCTTCTAGAATGTATAAGTTTTCTCCTAGTTAGATTATATTTGTTTTGAAAAATATAGTGGGAAATGAAAACTATCGATTTCATGTGAGTTGAAATTTCAATCCTTATAAAAGAGAAAATATAGGTCTAAAGCCAAATTTTATTTTTTATTGTTCTAGATATATATGTTTTTTATAACATAGTCAGAGATCAAAGGGAAATAAGTTTATTTCCATATAGTTTTTGTGGTCGGAACTAAACCCCTAATTTTAAGCATTTTTGAGCACCTAAAAACTTGTCTATAAAAATTAGGAAAATATATCAATTCTTATTCCAAATAATTATTAAAAATTACAATCATAAACTTCATTAGTTTACTTCATTTAAAAATTCAAAATAATAATGCCAATTTTATGGCATTGGAGGTGAATAGTTATACTTTTGTTAGCTTTTTCCTTTACAAAAAGGTAACACAAGTTTGTGCTTTTACCCAGAGTCACTTTGTTCTTAGTACAACCAAGATAACTTTCAAAGGTTGTAAATGTTCTTCTCTGTTCTTACTAAAAATCAAGATTTCATCAAAATAAACAACCACAAACTTACCAATATAAGGTTGGAGTACAACATTCATCAATCGCATGGACATGCTTGGTGCATTAATAAGTCCGAATGACATAACCATCCATTCATACAATCCATCCTTTTTTTTGAAAGTTTTCTTCCATTCATTCCCTTCTTGAATACAAATATGGTGATAACCACTTCAAAGATCAATCTTGTTGAAGTACTTGGCACCTACCAATTCATTCATCATGTCCTCGATACGAGGAATAGGAAATCGGTACTTGATGGTAATCTTATTAATTTCTCTACTGTTAGTGCACATACAATGCTAGTACTGCACATGGGCTCATGATTTCTCTAACCAAACCCTTTTTCAGGAGTTTTGTGGCTTGTTTATTTAGCTCTACATGTTGGGTTGGATTCATTTGATAGGTTGCTTGATTAGGTAGGGTGGCTCTAGATGGATAAGATCAATGTGGTGTTGGATATTCCTCTTTAGTGTTAGACCATCTAGTAATTCATTAGGCACAACATCAAAAAATTCCTCTAATACCTTCATTACATAAAATGGTATTGGGTTCTCTTGGTCTTCTTTCCTTTTCACTACCAAGGCATAACAACACCCTATCACCTTCATTTCTTTGGCAAATCCTTTTGCAGACAACATGGCCTCACTCTTCCTTTCATCCTTAAGTGGTAACAGAACCATTTTTGAGACATTCTTCTAGAATGTGTATGTATTATTTTTGCCATCACATGTGACCTTCCTATCATACTGCCATGGTCTCCCCAATATTATATGACAAGCATCCATAGGGATAACATCACACCATATCTCATCCTTATAGAAATTTCCTATGGTAAACCTTACTAAACATATTTTATCAATAGTGACTTAATTTCCTTTCTTAAACCATGCAATATGATAGGGATGAGCATGCTTTTCACATTGTATACCTAGTTTCTCTACCATTTCTCTAGACACCATATTCTCATAACTACCCCCATCAATAATAACTTGACATACCTTTCCACCTGAAGTGCACTTAGTTCTAAAGATGTTAGTTTGTAGCCATGAATTCTTAGAGTTATTTGCAGGAGTTTCATCCTTCTTTGGGATGATTATTGATCTCCTCATCATTAGATTTTCTCCTACATTTGGTGAGACTTCTTTCTCCTCTTCTTCTATTTGCATCAGGTTCACTCTGATTTTTCCTCCTTGTATTCTTTCTAGCATGTTATAGTTTGAGCATTCAAAATCTTTGTGTCCTTCCTCTCCACATCTAAAGCAAACAAAAGGCCTTCTTTGATTTTCCCATGCTCTTCCACTACCATAGCCTTGTCCTCTTTGAAAACCCTTTCCTCTTTCTGTGTTCTGAGGTTCTTGTTGGGTATCAATTGCTTTATTGAATCCCAAGGATGAGTCTTCTCAACCATAACTAAAACTTCCTCAAAAAGGGTTTGATGTGTCTCTTCATCCTCCTCTATTCATCTAGTGATATTGCCTATTTTTTTTCTCTTCATCCTTTAGAGCCAACTAATAGGCCTCTTCCATACTATTGACATGGTCCATGCTCTTGACTCATCTTGGATGGTGAATTTTAAACCATTTATATACCTAGCCACCATCTTCTCATCATCTTCTTGATGTTCTATATGCATTGATAGCTTATAAAATTCATTTTTGTATTCTTGCACAGAAGATAAGTTCTACTTTAGATTTTGGAACCTACAAAAGAGAGTTTGAGAATAATCTATAGGCAAGAATTTTTCCCTCAATTTTTTTTTCCATCTTACTCCATGTCTTGATCTTGTCCTTTTTTTTCATCACCTACTCCTTTTGGAGATGATCCCAGTAGATCATGGCATGACCTTTTAATTTCATGCATGCAAACTTAATCTTCTTTTCCTCTGTCATAGGCTTCCAATGAAAAAATTTACTCATCTCATTTAACCAATTTATCAATTCTTCTGCTTTAAGGCTAGTAGCATAGTCTGAGACTTCAATTTTGATACCATCATTCTTTCCTTCTAAATCCCTTAGGACTCTCTCTTCATAGATCATTTGTGCTAACTCCTCAGTTTCATTTTCTACATTTCCCTCCATTCGATCACTAATTCCTTTGTCTGTCTCTTCCTCCAATACATTATCATTTTGTGTTCTTTGATTATCAACTTTTTCAGTAAGCTCCTCCATCTACCTTTTCAAGTCTAGTATGATTCTTTGAAATTGGCCAATGCCTCCTCTTCATCTCCCTCTCTCATCCATCTTGTGGCTTTGATACCAAATGATGTAGCACACTGATCTCAATTCATAGAGAGCTTAATAACTCATGACAAAACCCAATATAGATTCAAAGTCTAAATTATTCATTACAAAAAAATTCTTGTACATAGATCTCTAACTCCATTAAATAAAAATTAACTCTAAAATGAGAAAATAAGAAATTTCCAAATTTGGCAAATTTTGACAATTGGAAAAATGTGCCATTTTTGGTCACTTATAAAAGACCTCTGAAAGAAAATTTGAAGTTTCCTATATCTACCCTTTGAACCATAAAGGTGAATTTCCAACTAATCTCTAAAATATAGAAAGAAATTTCAAAGTTATTACAAAGCAGAAAAAATAAAAAAACACCTAAGATATTTTAAAATTGAAATTTAGAGGTCAAGATGGAATTTTTGGCTCTCAAAAATCAATCAAAATGTGCCCCAACAAAGATGGCTAAGTTGGAATCCACTTCAACTATAGATTTTGAAAAACACCCAAAATAATCTAAGAAAACCCATATCCGAGTCAAAAGTTATGACTCTCTAAACTACCTGCATCAATGGGTTCAACTGGTACTATCCTATTATTTGTGAGTATCTCTTTCTTATTATAATAGATCTTGTTGGATAGGGAATTTTTGCAAAGTTTACTACATGGGGTGAAGAAGGGATGACTCCATAGCTAAACACTTCAGTGTGTTTATGTGTGTTACTTCCTTCAAGGATTGTCTAGGTATTCATCTTTGCTTCTACATTCAAATGTCCTATGGAGATTGAATGGTCTCCTATTGATGAAAAGATTATATATAAGCATTGGGAAGAAGAGGAGACTCTTATTGAGATGTTGTGTACTTGCACTACTTTTAGTAGTTCATCTAGCAAAAGAAGGAATTGAAGCTCTAACCTATTGGGTTTGGCCTTCCTACTCCCTACTCCTCTAATTTTGATTATGGTGGTATGGGAGTTCATGGTTCATTGGAAGACTTTGACTATGTTTTAAAAGGCTAAAGATTGTGCCTTGCTTGGACCCATGGTTGGAAGATATGTACTAAGTTTTCCAAGGCTGGAGGTATTTTCTTGTTTAGAGCTATATTTTTCTTAGATTTCTAACAAATGTGGATACCTAAATTTGTTCCCTTGTTATCATGCTCATTTCCTATTTTTGTTTTCTTTTTCCATGCAATCAACAGTTTTAAAGGGTACACTCTTGTCCTTTGTTGTTTCTTTTGGTTTAAGTCTTTAGCTATTGTGGAGGCTTGTTTGAATTTATTCATTGACATCATTGACCAGGGTTGGTAGATTGGTCACTTGTGGACCTTTGTCTTTGACAGAGGGAGATCTAATTTATCTACACCTTTTAGTACTAGGAACTACTAATGTTATATTACTGGTGTCTAAAGATATTATTATACTTTAGGCCAACAAATGCTAATTGTTTATTCTCTTAATAAAAAATAATATTTTAACACCACATATTACGATGTAATGCTTTCATTAATTTAACTATTTTAAAATTAATTGTAGTCAAATGACTACACTTATTATAGTTTCATATTCAAACCAAATAAGAATAGATAAGTGACTATTTTGTATTATGCAAACAATTATGAAATAGAAATATTAAAACTATTATTATTAGTTCCTGTCAAAGGGGAATATTATTGCAATCATTTAGAATGATTATTTCAATTATTGCAATCAATCATAATAAAGAATTAAAATTTTAAAGGAATTGTTTCTCTGGTTTAATTTAGTTTTAAAAATTCTAGTTATCTATGTTTCTATTGACCAACACTAAAAATGTAAGAAAGAACTTTTTTTTCTTATTAAATATTACATAATTATTGATAACCAATCATTAATTAAAGTCTTTTGAAATGTTTATAATCTTTTATATTGACTGTACTATGATTATCTTATTGATGGCATGGTTGTAGAAAGGTGGATTTGATAGATTATATCAAAATGTCAATATGATTGTTTATGATATGTATATTTTTTGTTATAAAATTGAATTATAATTTTAAAATAGTTTTCTAACTTTCAGAAACTATGTGTTGCAAATAATTAAAAATTTAAGTTATTAAAACATTGATGTTTTACTATACTATTTCAAATATTATTTTCTTTTTCCATTCATTTCTTTTATTATATTTAAAAATATATGTAATAATAATAACTAAAATATTAACAAATTCACTTTTAATTATAGATGAAATAAACACCGTATAGTAATTGACATTTTTATATTATTATTTAATAACAATATTTTCCAATGACTTAAATGAGAGTTCCTTTGAGAAGTATTTTCTTAATTTCTAAAACTATTAAATTATTAGAAAATTAAGATAAATATGTGATTTAAAAATAACAATTTGTTAAGAATTTTCTTCCATTAACATAATACTAATTAAGTGTAATTTTGAAGCCACTTTTCCCATTAACTATTTAAAAAATTAAATTCATAAGCTAATAAATAATGTTAACTATATATTATTATTATTATTTTAAATTGTGATAATTATATATATATATACCATTAACAATTAATGTAATAATAATTTTTTTTTTAAAGTAATATTTAAAATTTATTTGTAACAACATTAACTATTAAATTTGTTATGGAACTATCATTCTAGTTGTTATGGCATAGTCAAAAGCATGTCTATTTAAACCCCCCTCCCCCCCTCCTCTGTGTGTGTGTGTGACCTATCTCTCCGTCTATTTATGTCTACTCTCATCTCTGTTGTCCACTCCCTCTTTGTCATTTCTCTCTTCATCTCTACATTTGTATCTTTTTATCTCCCTTTTCCTCTATTACTCTATTTTCATGCTACTTCTATATCTCAATTTCATTCAATCTTCATATCAACTTCTATATTCATCTCTTTGCTTCCCAATCTATTAGAAGGGACTTTGACACATTAAATATCTTGTTAAAATATAAGAAAATATAAAATAAATAGACTTCTGAATTCATTTAATGCTTTAAATGTCTTACAAAGATATAATGAATAGATAAGTAACTTTAAACTCTCTTGTTTGTCATTTATGAATATGGTGAATACACAAGGGTTTGTTTGGCTACTGGAATAAAAATATGGGAATAGGAATACATATTCTTGAATTGTTATTCTAAAATAGAAAATAAGAATACATATTCCTATTCTTGTTTAGTTCAGTCAGAATTCACAGACCCAAAAATTAATGTTTTCTAAAATAAATTTAAAACTGGAATAAGAATATATATTCCAATTCCACCTATTTTATAGAACCAATAAATCAAGAGAGCATTACAAATAGTTTTTCGAAAAAGAGAAAAATAAAGATATGTCGTCAGAACTGAAAAAGTGGGCTTCTATACATGGTTCACATCTTTCCAATGCTGGCAAAATTCCTCACTAAAAATCAAAAGATTATACCAATTATGCAAATTGCAAATTGAGATAAATTTAAAATTAAAATTGTATTGAAGTAGACTCCAACAGTATGCATCAACATGTACTTGTCAGCATTTCTTTTCTACCCACTTCTTTAATTCTTTCTAGTAGTTTTCGTGGCGTTTTCCTGCATGATGGATCTTATAACATAGACGCAGTTTTTGTGAAATTGAAAGCCTTTGCTAAAATGGTTTGGTTTATGAGACTTCTATTTACAAAGCATGGTGGGAAAGACATTGGGAGCATGATTTGATGTTGCATTTTCGAAGAAGATTCAGAAGATTTTTTTCGAAAGAAGGTGAATTATGCCTCATTTCAATGAAATATAATACTAAGCCTTACACTGAGTTGGCTTCTCTTGTAATCATAGATACCCGCATATGAACAATTCCTTCACATCTACGGTTACTTTGGGAGTTTCTTAACTAAATTATATATAGGATCATTGTAGAATCTTTTTCCAAATAGAGTTATGGATTTTATTAAGTATTCCTAAATTAGAAGCTTGTTAAATTTCGCATTGAACATTATTCGTCCGGATATTGACTTCACCAAACAAAAACATCATGGACCATATTAGCGGTAACAAATAAATAAAACATAGTTTTGTAGAGGCTTTCGCTAAAAATGTTTGAGGTCAATCAGTAAATAGGACAATTTTATCGATCGGTTGAATGTCTGTGGTTGATCACTAAACAGGTCAATTTTACAGGCTAAAATAGCACCAGAATTTGGACAATTTTAACAGGTGACGATATAATAGCACCTGAATCTGCATGTGACCCTTTTTTAAATATGGTACACTCTTATATATAATTTTTTTCCTTCTGCAGAAATATTTAGCACGGGTGGGATTTATCTGACCTTATTTTATCACAAGATTATTTCCGCAAATGATTGTATATATTTGAATCAATATATCTGATAATATCATTGGAAAAAGTAGAGAGAAGATTTGTATTTCAGTTATCTAAAAATCACTCTGCCTCTTTCAAAGACTATATCTTTAGTAATTAATTCAATTCTTCAATATGATAGAGGGTAATAATAGAAAAAAAAAAATAGAAACTTCCATTATCTCAGACTACACATTTCTAACTACTTTAATCTCCACTTTTAATCCTATCGCTATTATATGTTGCGGGAATAACAGAAACATGCAACAACAACAACAAAAAGGATCAAACAATCAGCATCAAATACATTTTGCTCATTTCGTTATCATGAAAAGAACGAAGCAACTTTCTCTTCACTCATATTTTTCCTTCCCCAGAAATATTCAGAGCAACTGGGATTTACAGGTATTGATTGGAATATTCTCTTATGTTTGCCTTGTTATGTCCCAGTTTGTAACTTTTCAATGTGAAATTCCTTTCTTAGTAACTGATGCATGCAGGTAGATTGATATGTTGTTAATATATGCATCAGTTTCCTTTACTGTATATAATCGGCTACTACATTCGGGGTAATCCAATACACGTTACTGTAGTGCCCGTGGTGATTGCGTATCCCTGGACATTTAATATCATCATTTTTGCTTCAGGATTCATCATATGTGTGTGTCGTTGACGTACATGTCTTTGAGTCATTTTGTTTCCTGTAAATACCTTTCTATTTTTCATGCTTATCATTGTCAAAGCATAGAATACATTTGGTGTATAAACAACTTCGATTCATCTGCTTGAACAAATCCCTATTCAAACCATACTGTGTGATGTGGAGATGTTTGTGATTAGCCTTAATAATTATTTCGCCTTCCAAAAAATTTCTATGATATTCTTATCGTGGATTCTTTTCAAGTAAGTGCCCAAACTTCTTGTTTATGGTATCGTTGTTCTGCAGTGTTAAGAGTACTGTGATATCGTGTTTATAGTATCAATTTAAAGACTGCTATATTTTCTTCATTTAAAAATGGCATACTTAGCTGACTTCTAAAGACCGATAATAATGTCATCATACGATCAAATACAGTATTATTGTTTGAACAAAGAAAAACGCTGGTCTTTTAACGACATAGCTATATTCTCTTGCTTCTTTGTATCTTTAGCAGACTACTTCTATTTATTAAATACCAGTATTGATCATTTAAATTATTTTTCTTTATTTTAATCGCAGCTCATTGTAATCCATTGCACTTTTATTTTAATACCAATATACTCGGCGTCTCTTTGTCTTCCTTATTTTTTTTCACACATATCATTCCAATGATTCTCCCATACTCTTCTTTCCAAGCTCCAATAATAAATTTGACTTTAGTCGATGCCTGTCACTTTGTCATCTATTTGGTTTTCCTTTTATCTTACATACTTCATCATTGGCTCATCTCAAGGTAATGATTGAAGGTTGTCATTTGACTGACTTACTCTAAGATTCTTCTCTCAACGATAAAGTCTTTAAATCCTTGAAATCTCCTGATGTCATCAATTCTGTGAGAAATATACAAATTAATATCTCAACAACTCACAACTCAAAACTGCAACCCTAACTCTAAAAATTGCTCGGCACTTGAAGGAAAGTGCTCGGCACAGGAAGGTGCCGAGTGCCAGAAATTACTTGGCACTTGCTCAGCACAAAGAGGAGCTCGGCACCAAATGCCGAGTATGCTTGGCTCACAAAGGAAATGCTCGGCACCAATGGATGCCGAGTGAGCTCGGCACCAATGGAGAAAGAAGATGCCGAGTGTTATGTTTCAAACTTAAGAAATATAACTTAGGAAATATTTCAACGTGAATGCTTTCACCATTAAAATCAGAAAGCCAAAGCTTGAAGCTTTCAACCAAATTTGTTAAATCCAATGAATAGAAGATGAAGAACAATAGATTAAGTATGCTGCTTGCTTTCTATTCAATTGAGATTTAAACTATTACAAATCTGGGAGCATTCGGCTTCAACCAGAAAACCCTATATTTACCCTAAAACTTCAAACGATTTCAATACTTCAAATTTTAAACTTGCAGTTCTAATGGCTGCATACAAAAATGCCTAGAGCAATCATGGCTTCACAGGTCGAATCCAATGAACAATAAACTTACAGAATGATTAGAGAAAAGACTTGCAACTGCAGGCATGAAATAAACAAACTTCGTTCTCTGCACTCTGACGACTGGATCTGCTGATCTTCTTCCACTGCTCTTCTTTGCAACTTCTTTGCTCTACTTGATCTATTCTGAATGGAATGAATGAATCATTCCCTTTGTCTTCTAACCTAAAATGATTTTCCCTCTCATTTCCAAATTCGAAAATCTCACCTACCGCATTCATGTTTTCTATCTGTTCTGAGCCGTTAGGTGGTAGGTGGGCATTTGGCTCAAGGGGCAAATGGCCAAGAGCATTAAATATTCCAACACTCCCCCTTTGTCCCGAGCCAAAAAAACAAGGATGATAGCTGATCCACATCAACTACACCAAGACTCTCTCTTAGGTGTACAAAAGTTCCAATGCCTAATGGCTTGGTAGAAATGTCTGCTAGCTGCTACTCTGACTTGCAAAAATTCATCTTCCACCAACTCTCAGATGAAGTGATATCTGATTTCTATGTGTTTGCTTCTCCCATGGAAGACTGGATTCTTGAACAATGCAATTGATGAGATGTTGTCACAATAAATTGTGGTTCCATCGTCTTGCCCTTCATTCAATTCTATCAAGATCCTCCTTAACCAAATAGCCTGACATGCTGCTGCATTTGCTGCTATGTATTCAGCCTCTGCTATAGATTGAGCAACAATAGGTTTCTTTTTGGATGCCCGTGAAATTGCACCCGATCCCATATGAAACATGTATCCAAAAGTGCTCTTCCTATCATCTATACTTCCAGCCCAATCACTATCAGTGTAACCAACCAACTTGAATTCATCATTTGCAGTATACAAAATCTCAAATCCCTTGGTACCTTTCACATACCTTAGGATCCTTTTTCCTGCTTGCCAATGGGAATCTTTTGGTGTTTTCAAAAATTTGAAAATCAAACTTACTGTATGCATTAGGTCTGGCCGAGTTGCTATCAAATACATTAGACTTCCAACCATACTCTTGTATACTGTTGGATCCACTCTCTTGCAAGAGTCTTCCTTGCTCAACTTCAAACCTACTGCTGTTGGTGTGGGGGCTGCCTTACTATTCTACATTTTGAATCTCTCCAAGATCTGGCCTGCATACTTTTCTTGAGAGATGAAGATGCCATCATGCATTTGTTTTACTTTTATGCCTAGAAAGTATTTCAAGAGACCTAGGTCTGTCATTTCAAATTCACTTTTCATGGCCTTTTTAAACTCATCAATTAGAGCCTTATCATTTTCAGTAAAAATCAAATCATCTACATACAAGACAACAACCAATACATTACTATTTTCTGCCTTGATGTAAAGAGTGGGCTCACCATTACTTTTGCTAAAACCATTGCTCATCAAATATGAGTCAATCCTACTATAACATGCCCGTGGAGCTTGCTTGAGCCTATAAAGAGCTCTCTTCAATCTATATACTTTATGTTCTTCACCTGTAACTTCATAACCAGGTGGCTGCTCCACATACACTTCTTCTTTCAATACACCATTTAGGAAGGCAGACTTCACATCCATTTGAAATATCTTCCACTTGTGCTGAGCTGCAATTGCCATGACAGCACACACAGTTTCCATTCTTGCAACCGGGGCATAGGTCTCATCATAATCTCTTCCATACTGCTATTTGTAGCCCTTGACTACCAGCCTTGCCTTATGCCTATCAATCTTGCCTTCAGCATTGTATTTGGTCTTATAGACCCATTTCACTCCAATCACTTGCTTCTTGGGAGGCAATTCAGTTAGCTCCCATGTCTCATTCCTTTCTATGGCATCTATTTCCTTATCCATGGCATTACACCATTTCTTCTCCTTAATAGCTTCCTCAAAATATATTGGATCACTATGAGAAAATAATGCAAAATTAACACTCTCATCATAATCTTCATACCTTTCATCTTGGTATATCTCCCTAAGACTCTTAGTCTTTCCTGGTAACAGGGAGGAGAGTGTGGGATTAGAATCTTCATTGCTGCTGCATTGCCGACTAGGTCGGTCTGCACTAGTACTCGGCACTGATACTCGATCATGCCTTGAGGAGCTCGGCAATGTCTAAATCTGCTTTCCTTTTCTTCTATCTGCTCCTTCTTCTTGTTGTTCATCAGCATCTTCTTCACTCATAATTGGCACTTTACTAGAAGTACTCCGTGAATCATCAATTGAACCATACCAAGACCGATTTTCAAGAAATTCCACATCTCTTGAAAGCATCATCTTGTTGTTCAATGGGTCATACAATCTGTATACCTTTGATTCTGGGTTGTACCTTGTGAAAATGCATTTCACACCTTTGTCATCAAATTTTTGCCTTCGCTCTTTAGGCACATGTGCATATGCAACACATCCAAACACCCTTAGGTGTTCAACTATCCATCTTATTCGTGACCAAGCTTCCATTGGAATTTTGTCATGGACTGCCTTTGTAGGACACTTATTAATTAGGTAAACTATTGTTGCCACAGCCTCTCCCCAAAATTCAATTGGGAGACGTTTCTCTTTCATCATGCTCCTTGCCATTTCAACAATGGTCCTATTCTTTCTTTTAGCCACTCCATTTTGCTATGGTGTATAGCTGGCTGTGAGCTCTTTCTTTATGCCATGTTTCCTGCAAAAATTTACAAAAGAATTGGAGGTATACTCCCCTCCTCTATCTGATCTTAAGACCTTGATATAGTGTCCACATTCTCTTTCAGCCTGGGCTTTAAATTATACAATTTTATCAAATGCTTCAGATTTGTTCTTTAAGAAATGCACCCATGTCCTACGACTTAAATCATCAATGAATGTCATAAAATATGTACTCTTCCCAATGGAAGTAACTTCCATAGGACCGACTAAGTCAGTATGCACTAATTCTAATGGATATCTAGCCCTCCTAGAATTTCCAGAATTAAAGGGAAGCCTATGTTGCTTACCCAAAATACAAGCCTCACACCTGTCACAAGAATTTCCTACATGTGGCAAACCTTCTACCATTCTTTTATTTGACAATAAATTTAAACCAGCATAGCCAAGATGACCATACCTAAGGTGCCATAGCTGTGAGGGGTCTTCAATTACACTCCTTAGAGATGATTTTGTGGGAGGTGCAACACAAACATGAGATGAGAAACATGTCTCTATCCTCAAGGGAAACATTCTATTCTTGGTCATTTGAACTGCTGCAAGTAGGTTCTTGCTCCCATCCTTTTCTTGAATGACACACATGTCATTCTCCATCAGCACTTTGTATCCATTTTGAATGAGCTGACCAATTCTCATCAAATTGTGCTTCATACCAGGGGCGAAATACACATTTTGTATTTCTCTTTTCTCACCTTTCTTGGTGCGGACCATAATAGATCCTTTGCCCACAACTGGTAGGGTTCCATTATTACCCATCTTAATCTCTAATTTGAAACTCTTGTCAATGAATGAAAACAAGGTTTCATTACCACTCATGTGGTTGCTACATCCACTATCAAGGTATCAAACCTCAGGGCTTCCTTCTTCACCAACATTACACATGATGAAGGCAATGTTTTCACTTCCCATATTCACATCAGCCACATTTTCTTGTCCTGACTGATCTTTCTGCTTCTTCCAACATTCATTTGCATAATGCCCATATTTATGACAGTAGTAGCATTCTACATTACTCTTATTTGAGTTGTATTTTTTGTTACCTCCTCTTGAAGTATTTTGTGAGCTACTTGCTCCATCTGCTCTTCCTGAGCTTTCTGCTGTAGCATTTCTTTGTCCTCCATTTCCTCGGCCTCTTCCTCTGGAGTTTCTGCCTGAGCCATTTCTTCCTCTCCCCCTTCCTTTTGGATTTGAATGAGCCTTGAATGCTTGTTCTTGGGTATAAGAAGATGTGGATCTATTGATCCTATACTCATGGGTTTGAAGAGAACCCATCAACTCATCCATTTTCAAAGTAGTGAGGTCTTTTGCCTCTTCTATGGTCATATTTATGAGGTAAACTCCTCAATATCTTTTCCACTACCCTTTGCTCTTGATAGTCTTCTCCATTTGACTTCATTTGATTAATCACATTGGAGGTTCTTGAACTGAAGTTTGCAACTAATTCATTCTCCTTCATTTGAAGGTTCTCAAACTCCCTCCTTAAGTTCTGTAGCTTTACAGCGTGAACTTTATCATTCCCCTTGAAGTTTGTCTCAAGGATATCCCATGCTTCTTTTGCATAATTTGTTGCTGCAATCTTTGGGAATATTGTCTCTGTCATTGTTGCTTCAATAAGGCTTAATGCCTTAGCATCCTTCCTCCTTGACTCTTTCAAATGAGTCTTCTGTGCATTTGTGAGGGTAGCATACTAAGTTGGATCAGTTACATCATTGAATCCATTGACCACAAACTCCCACAAATCATTTGCAACCATAATGGTTTTCATTTTCTTTGCAAATGTATAATAATTCTGTCCATTAAATGATGGTGGCTGCTGCCATATCTTTCTTGCGTCTCCTGCCATGATAAATATCCCAAGAAAAACAAATGCCCTAACTCACTTTGGATGTGGGGCCTGAAAGCTCCGATACCATGTGAGAAATATACAAATTAATATCTCAACAACTCACAACTTAAAACTGCAACCCTAACCCTAAAAATTGCTCGGCACTTGACGGTAAGTGCTCGACAGAGGAAGGTGTCGAGTGCCAGAAATTACTCGGCACTTGGTCGGCACAAAGAGGAGCTCAGCACCAAATGCTGAGTATGCTCGGCTCACAAAGGAAATGCTCGGCACCAATGGATGCCAAGTGATCTCGGCACCAATAGAGAAAGAAGATGCCAAGTGTTTTGTTTCAAACTTAAGAAATATAACTTAGGAAATATTTCAACGTGAATGCTTTCACCATTAAAACTAGAAAGCAAAAGCTTGAAGCTTTCAACCAAACTTGTTAAATCCAATGAATAGAAGATGAAGAACAAAGGATTAAGTATGTTTCTTGCTTTCTATTCAACTGAGATTTAAACTATTACAAATCTAGGAGCATTTGGCTTCAACCAGAAAACCCTATATTTACCCTAAAACTTCAAATGACTTCAATACTTCAAACTTTAAACTTGTAGCTCTAATGGATGCATACAAAAATGCCTGGAGCAATCACTGCTTCACAGGTCGAATCTAATGAACAATAAACTTACAGAATGATCAGAGAAAAGATGTGCAACTACAGGCATGAAATAAACAAACTTCTTTCTCTGCACTCTGACGACTGGATCTATTGATCTTCTTCCACTGCTCTTCTCTGCAACTTCTCTACTCTTCTTGATATGTTCTGAATGGAATAAATGAATCATTCCCTTTGTCTTCTAAACTAAAATGGTTTTCCCTCTCATTTCAAAATTCAAAAATCTCACCTACCGCATTCATGTTTTCTATCTATTCTGAGCCATCAGGTGGTAGGTGGGCGTTTGGCTCAAGGGGCAAATGGCCAAGAGCATTAAATATTCCAACATATTCAAACTCCATAGGTTTCACTTCAGTCATGGTTGCATACACCTGATCGGTTCAGGCATGTCTACATACTCCTGATAGCATCTGGCAATGAATTCACTTGGTAAAACATCTCTTTCTAATGTGATGTTTGTTGTATAATACTATTGTACGATATGCTTATATACTTTGTTATCTTCATATGTATTTCAACATTTTCTTTGTGCTTACTCGCCGATGTTAGAATTTTCTTTCATTTGGTCTTAGTGATATCGCCTCATTTCTCATTAAAGACTCACTCGGCAGTTCATTCTTTGACTTTCTTATACGAAGTTAGACTCTTATTTCATTTCTTATATTCAATGTTCTTAGCACTTGTTTCTTTAAAATATAATATAGAGATATATCCAAATCTTCATCATTCTTTGACATTAATGAGGATTTCTCATCAGAGCATTCCTTAGGATCATCTTCCTCTCGAGAAAAGAAAACATCTCTAAAGCTCTTTTATATCCTCAAATAAAACTTCAATTGCTGAAGTTAAAAGGATCCACAACATAATTTTTATTTCTAAATTCTATCGTGTGTGTGAGTTTTTGTCATTGAGGTTTTAAATCACACTCTCCAATCCATCATCAAGATGGAGAGTAGAGTGTGATCTGAAATATTGATGATAAAAAACTCATTCACAGTAGAATCCAGAACTAAAAATTGCATTACAAATGGATTGTGGAGAAATAATTATTGTTAAGATCCACAAGGATAGAAAATATGAGAGAGTATAAATTTTTTTTGGTTAAAGAGAATGGCCATAAATAAGTGAACATTGATTTTATTTTGGATAATATCCTAGTCCCGGTTTTGGTCTCATTGAATAAATCAAATTGATAAGGTCATAGCTGATCATTTCTTATGTAAAAGTCCAAAGGTCAGTTATGTATAGCATCAAAAAATGCAATAGACAGTCTAGCTCCATAAATGGAAGGGCATCCCATGTAGTGCAATAAGACCTTAGTTAAATCTTAATGAATGAAAGAGCATATCTAATTGAACAACTAGATACATGCTAGTTGATCTATATTTATATTAGTGCTTAGTGCAATAAGATCTTAGTTATATCTTATAAGACTAAATTTTGAAATGATTTTAATACTTATATTGGTTTTCTCTAGCTTGAAATCATTCACTAGTAGACAAATGATCAAGTTTTCAAATGGTGATACTTCGACACGATCAAGCTCCTCATCTATCTCCTCAGTTTGATGAATTTCTAAATATCTTCTCAATATTTTCTTATTTTTGTACCTGATGGATGTCGCAACCCTAAGATATCCATAATTTACCAATATAATAGATCTTTAAGCTTATTTTTATAAGCAATATATCCATTATATTGTTGTCTCTCTCCACTCACAGTAAGATCACTTAGTTTTATCAATATGTCTCCAAGATGGTTAAATTATGGTTATTTGGTTAAGATAATAATATTTTCCATTAGGATAAACATTTAGAGAAACCTTTAGGAGGATCACCTACTTTATTCTTTATTATGCTTGTTCTTTCATTGTGCATCTTGAAAAAATTAAAACTCTAGCATGGACCAGGGTTAAACATAGTTATAGAGAAACTTTATTAGAGGAATGTGAATAGTAATTACATCAACTCAACCAAAATTTATGCTGAAAACCTTTTTACATAATATGGATGTTAACCTATTCATCTATTTATGTACCCCAATTTGATTGGTGTCCCCATCCCTGTACTAGGACTAGTACCCCTTTGGGTGTTGGCAATCATGGGATCAATTCCTTCTATTATATAGTCACATCATTTCCTTACTCTATATACTCGAGTTAAGGATAAAACTAATGCTTGGTGAATTTTACAACATGGCCCATGCTCACAGGTGATTTCTTTGATAGGATATGGGTTGTATCTAGTACTTTATAGATTTTCCTACAAATTGAAATATTGAGGAAGTATTCTTCTTCCAAATATAAATGCCATTTTTGTTGTGAATTTCTTCACATGAACTGTAGTCAAGTAATCTCATGAAGTAATCTATGGCTTCTATTCTTTGATCCACCATGTTCTTTACATTTTTTTTTTTGGAGAAATATCTCTCTCCAATTTTCTTATTTAAACAATATTTTATTTCCTTGTACATTTTCAACATAGATTCAATATCAAGTCTTTGATCAAGGGGAGAGGACTTTGATCATTAAAAATGAATTGTGAAGCATTTGATCTGGGTTCTAATTTTCATGAAAGAAACTTTGGTAATGTGTATAAGGTGAAGCTAGAAGAGAAAACACTTAAGGATATCCAGGGTGTTAATGGAATTTTTCCTTCTAAAATTATAAAAATATCTACCTAGCTAAATCGATAGGAGCCAAGGGATTGATGGTGTTTTATTTAGGATCAAGAACACATTTATCTATATATGGTAAATATATGCTAGGATGCATCAGTAAGGCCTTTCAGCTTGCATCAAATGTGATATGAGTGAAGGTTGTGTTCAATTCAAAGCTAAGGAGCAAAATTTTCTCAAAGAGTTGCACTTCAGATATTATTTACATTTCAGTCTTTCTACAAATGTCTTATAATGCACTACTTTATGTATTTTTTTGAATTTTATATGAGTGATATACATCTTCCCCTAATTTTTAAAACTTATTAAACTTGCCTACTTGTAATTTTTTTTCTAATTAATATTTATTTTAAATACAATGCTTTGTAAAAGCAAAGATAAGTAGATTAACATTTATTGCAATTTTATAGAGTCTAAGATGGGACTCCAAATTGAAGGCAAGTTACTCAAAGTAGTAAAGTGTAGCTATGACACTTTTTATGAGATATGTATTTTTCTTATGTCATTCTCAATTCACTATGAGGGTCAATGCACAAAGTTGGTTCACAATTCCATGGAATGAAATCTCTTCAGAAAAGGGTGCCTGACTTTAAAAAAAGGGCACACGTATTCAATTTAGGTACCCAACCCTAAATTTAAAAAAATGGGCACCTATTTTTTTTAAATTAGGTACCCATTTTTAGAATTTTAAATAACAAGTGCCTATTTCTTACAACATGGGGCAGGATTTTTTTTCTACCTCAAATTTTGGTTTGGGATAGGCTTGTTGAGACCAAGCCTATGCATTGACCTCTCAAGATTTGGCTAAGGCATTAACTGACAGATTCATACATTGCCATAATTTTTAGAAGGTTTTCCTGATCAATTTCTTTTTCTTAAACAAAAATTTAGTAGAGATGTCACTATCCTAATTTTAGAAATATAAATTTTATAGTGTTATGATTTTATTTACTATTTTAGAATTATTTTTTAATCAAAGGTGGTATCTAAATGTAAAATAGCAATCTTCACTAAAACTTTAATTAGTTTTGTTATTTTATGATATTTTCTAAATTAATTTATATATCATCAATCTACATTCAATTCTTTTGAAGTTTAAGAAAAATTGAAAAAAAAGTGAAATTTTGACCAATATAGTGTCCATACATGAGAGCTTTTAAAATTTACCTTTATAGCCAATTAAAAACTAATAATAAAAAAATTATTCAATAAAAAATTAAGAAAAAATATTATCATCAATCTTTGGTGTGTTAAGTAACTTTGTGTAAAAGGATTTACAAAAACTCATTTATTTGTGTCAAATTATGGTGTTCATACATGAGTGTGGTATGGTCCTGAAACAAATAGTTTGAAAAAGTGCTTTTTAAAGATCTATACCAAAAAAAAACCTATCATATGGGTACAAAAATAAATTACATATTCAAAAAGTAGATTCTAAATAGTACAATTTTTATTGCTGAAGTTTTTTTTATATTCAATCTCTAAATATGTCAAATTTTGACATCAATTGAAAAGAAATTTCAAAAATAGGAAAAACACTTCCAATTTTTGCCCAAAAGTGAGACAAAACTTCTTGCACTTACCCATAAAAGTTTTGGATTTATGATTGTTTATTTTGTATAGTATGAAAATTAGTTTTCTATTGTTTTATATTATTATTTATTTAGGAATGGGCTATGTAATAAGTCATTTCTACAAGTTTTTTAATTTTAGGATATTTTGTTAATGTTTACTAACATGCTTCATAATAATTGCAGCTTTAGTATTTGTTAATACCTTTATCACTAGCTTTAATTATTTGACTTAAAATATTTTCAATAAAACAAATAATATGTCTAAAATTCTTTGGTAGAAAAATCTTTGACTTTAGGGGAGATAAGTGGACTCATTTGCTAGAGACTGTGAATATGAGTTTAAAAAAAAAAGATCTTGATTCTGAATCCCCAATAAATTTGTATGGTTTTGGTAAATGTATATAAGGAATAGTAAATGAGAACATTAATTCATTAGGCATGAATTATAGAGAGATCCTATCTTATGAACAATGAGATGCATTTACATCTACCATTACAAACTACTCTACTATACCTTTTCTTCTTCTACAACTACCCCAAATACTCCCCAAAGCTCAAAATCTATTGTTTGGAAATAGAAGTACACTTTTTGAAGTGGGATAGATGGAATGGAATACTTCATCCTTTGGGAGTCCTTAATACTTATTTATATTGAAAATTAAACACAAAAAATGATTAATATCTAGCATCATGTTGTTTCTTACATGGGTTGTATTTGTACAATTGTAGGTTGCCATAGATGTCAGTGAGAACTAGAAATCTCTATTAGAAGACATTTTCACCTAGGATAACAAATGGCTAGTAGAACGTGTAATTCTATTGTCAATTATACAAGATGATGATAGTTTGTGATTTTATCTTTTTGGTTTTTTTAGGAGAAGAAGAAATATACTAGGAAAGTTGCTAAGTTGAAGGCAGAGTACATGAGAAGGTGATGGATAAGTAGCAAGAGGTATTAAATCACAAAATTTAAACTAATTTGATCTATATTTTTACATGTGACACCTGATTAAAAAATTTATCATACAATTTACAAGATAAGGATAATGCAATGTCAGAAGAAGCTAATGATCAAGAGATAGTTAGTTTGACTATTTATTTGGTTGTTCATTGTTCACTTTATTTTTATCTATTCAAGTTTATTAAATAGCTAAAATTATTTTGTTGTAGGATGGAGAGGGAAATGGATTTGAAGTAGAGGAAAGTAAATATGATGTCTTAAATCTCACATTACTTGAGTTTTTGCATACCAAAGTGATGATAGTACAAAATTGCATGAAGGAGATTGGGGTTTTCATGAAGTGATGAAGGAGAATTCATAGAAACTAAGAGGGATTGTGAATGACACTGATGATAAGGAATGGAACCCATAATTAATATTTTCCTCAAGAATGATGATTATGTTAATTATTCTATTCAAATGCTAGATACTAGCAAGATGATTCAAGTAATGGGTGAGGAAACCAATAGGATATCCTAATATCCCTTCCTAGGACCTACTCAAGACTAGGTTAGTGGTGATTGGCCTCTTCCATGCACCAACTTCACCTTCACAATCCTATCCCTATCTTCCAAGTAGCCGAAAGCCTTCAACAAGGAAAAAAAACTTCCACACACCTTATTCCCTTGAACCATCCAAAATATCAAGATCCAAGACCCTTTATCTCACCCTTCCCCATAATTTCACCAAGTTTCATGAAAATTTGATAGGTTTTGGGCTTTTTTCCTAAGCCAAATCTGCAAATTACACAAGGAGGCCTAATAGGGGCTCTTTCTAGTAGCCTCACTTCATAAAAATAACACAAACACCAAGAAATTCCAAAAAAATCCACAAAAGAATTGTATATTATTTAATAACTTTAAATTACCTAACAAATTCTAGAAGATGAGCTTTGGGTCGCCTCTTTTGACCCCTTAACTCTCAAGCCCTAGTTTCTAGGCTTTTTAGGCTTAAGTCACTGTCTGGGTTTCTAGAGTTCCAATACTGAAACCAACATCAAATTTTCTTCCTCCAACACCATTTAAATTCTTCCACCTTGTTATCCACCAAATCTCAACTCTCGATTACATGTTTCCTAACCTCAGTAATATAATCTTAGACTGTTAGCACACCTAGCAAATTGACTGCTTAGCCTCAAATGTTGATAGAATTACATAGGAAAGTGTAAGTTAGTAACATAAAAACCATGAATTTCTTCCTCATTCTAACACACTTCTACACACCCAACATCAAGTATTTTCATTAAGGGAATTAGGAGAGAATAGCCATTTTCATTCAAGCCCTCACTATAGGGTAGGGTAAATAATAGACTTAAAATAATCCAAATCCAAAACCACTTTCTCCTATTCAAACAAAACTAGTTATCACATTCATCCATAAACTAAAACTCAACTTTCTAAAAGCATATCCAAAAACGGACTATCAACCTGCAAATGGATTTAGAAAGGTATAATTTGACTATACATAGTTTCCCCTCCAAAAAGATTTGTTATTCATTCAAAATTCATACAACTCATTCCAAACACTTCATAGGTTCAAAAAATTCAATATATACCACTTGAAATTACAAATTCCTTCCTCCAAATTCAACCCAAATAGTAAATTTATTGTTGTATTGTTGTTTTACAAGAAAAGTTGCAAAAAATTTGAATGACAACCTTTTTTGCAATTTTGCAATTTTTACAACTTTTACACATACTTCACCCAAAAGACTCCAAATACGTATAAAAATAATTCAAAACATACAAAAATATTATAAAACATAAAAATAAAGATTTTTGGTCAACTCACAATGTTTGACCTCTTGTCAACCAACCTTTGACTTGCCTATAACCTTATTACAACATATAAACAACTTACCTAAATGAATGTTTTAGATTTCCTAAACTATCTTGTGTCATCTTGGACACTTATTGACCTCCTATACTATTCTCCCTTGTGTCTGACCACCTTATTTAGGTTGCATGCCCTTGCACCACACTCCCCTAGTTTGCAAAACTCAAGTCCCTTAAGTTACCATTGTTGAAGAGTTGTACCATGCTTTATGATATCTTCCTCTATCACCTAGATTTCTTCCACATCAAGTAGGTCTTGTCATTTCATGAGATATTCCTTGTATGTCTTGTTCCTAGTCTCTTTGACTGTCTTGATATCCAATATGTGCTCCAACTATAAGGGTTTTTTGGATGGTAGGTCCTTCATCCATTTGACTTTAGCATCTTCCCTACTACTACTACTAGAATCCATGTTGTTGTTGTCCCTTCTGTATAATTTTAGGTCTACGATATTGAAAACGGGTGGTATGCCTATCCCTTGTGGCAATTACAATGTATATGCATTATTCACATATTTATGTAAAATTTTACAAGGGCCTATCTTTTTCATCTTTAGTTTTCTGCCTAGTGCGTTAGGTAATCTATCCTTGTCTAGGAAGGTCATTACTAGGTCACCAACCTTAAAATAGCTCACCTTCTTCTTCTAATTTTCCTTGTCCTTGTACTTAGTTACTAATTTCTCCAAAGAATCTTTGACTTGATCATGAACTATCTTCATCAATTTTGCAAGTGTCTCCCTTGTGGCACTTCTAGACTTCATATCTTGCAAGTCCCTTAGTTCCAAAGGTCCTCTTGGATGAAAAACATATACTACTTTAAAAGGTGTTCATCTAGTTGACCTATTCAAATAGTCATTGTATGCATATTCAACTTGATTGATTATCTGATCCCAAACTAGACCATGTTGTTTTGTTAGACACCTAAGTAAATTTCCCATGGATATATTCACCACTTCAATTTGGACATGAGTCTAAGGGTGATAAGCTAATGATAAGCCAAATGTGTGCCAAGTTTCTTCCACAAGGTTTTCCAAAAGTGACCAATAAATTTGGTCTCTATTGTCATAGGGAGTCCATGGATTCTCATTACTTCTTTGAAGAAAAGGTTTTCAATCTTAGATGCATCATGGTTGCTCCTACAAGGTATAAAGTGAGCCATTTTTGTGAACCTATCAAATAGTACAAAGACCATGTCTAGTCCTCTAGCACTTTTAGGAAACCCAATGACAAAGTCCATGCTTTTTTGTCCCAAGGTTTTGTAGGTATTGGTAAAGGCTGATATAAGCCTACATTAGATGATGTACCTTTGGTTATTTGGAAAATTAGACAACTTTTCACATACCTCCTACCTTCATTATGCAATCAAGGCTAGTAGTAGAGCCTTGCAGTTTATTCTAGTGTCTTGTTTGCTAAAAAATATCCTCCAAGAGTCCCAGTGTGCTTCTCCTTGATGGTGTTTTCCCTTATTGATGACTTAGGTATACATAACTTAGTGCCCTTAAATAATAAATCATCCTACAATAAATAATCAAAAAAATTACCATAGAAAGTGTTAGCATACTCCAAACAAGTCTTGTAGGCCTCTCTCAATTCATAATCTTCCTTATACAAATCATTGATCTGCTCCAATTGTAAACTATGTAGTTTGAGTTCATGGACTGCAAGTACTCTCCTTCTCAAAGCATAAAACACCATTTTATATGTTCCCTTTTTCTAGTTTATTGAAAATACAAATTCTTGAATCTACACCAGCCACTTAACATGTCTATGGTTGAGTTTATCTAGCCTATTTATGAAACTAAAGGCATGATTATCAATATACACTATGAACTCCTTTGGAATGAGGTAGTGTTTCTATTTCTTTAGTGCTTTAACCATGGAGTACAACTCATGGTCATAGGTATAATATTTTTTCTTTTCTTCATTCAATTTTTTTGAGAAAAATACAATGGGATGATCCTCTTGACTAAGGAATGCTCCTATAACATACTTGCTAAAATCACACTCCATTATAAACACCTTGTCAAAACTAGGTAGCATTAGGGTGGGAAATCCTTCTACTTTCTTCCTCAAAATTTGAAAACTCTTCTTTTCTTTTTCAATCCACCTAAACTTACATTTGATTCCTCCTTTTATGGTATCAAGTATGGGAACTACTATCCCACTAAATCCTCTAATGAATCTCCTATAAAAGGTAGCTAGGCCATGAAAGCTCCTAACATCCCCTACTACCTTAGGACTTGGCCAATTAAAAATAGCTTCTATCTTGCTAGGATCCATTTTTAGGAATCACTTTGAAATACACAAAACTGAGATAAACTAATTTAGATTTAAAGAACGCAAATTTTTTCAAATTGATCTGCAGCTTCTCCTCATGCAACTTTTTCATCACCATTTTCAATACGCTCCAAGTGCTCTTCTCAGTTCCTCCTAAATATCAAAATATCATTAAAATATATTATCACAAATTTACCAATGAATTATATCAAAACTTCATTCATTAATCTCCTGAATATGTTAGGTGCATTGCTCAAGCCAAATGGCATCACTAGCCACTCATATAGTCCCTCATTGGTCTTAAAAGTTGTTTTCCACTCATCCCCTTATTTGATCCTAATTTGGTGATATCCTGATTTCAAATCCAATTTAGAATAAACACATGATTCCCCTATATAATCCATTAGGTCTTCAATTCTAGGCATGGTAAACTTATACCTGATTGTGATCTTATTAATTGCCCTTGAATCAACATAAAGCCTTCATTTTCTCTATTGTCTCTAGATAAAGATAAAAGTGAAATTATCTCTATAAGACAATACATATTTTGGTTTTATATTGTGACAATAATTAAAGAAGATAATTAAAGGGTTTATATTGTCTTCAAGGGAAAACAATTAAAGACAATATCTATGACAATAAACAACTTTTATTTCATCTCTAATTAAGACAATTAACTAAATAATTGCCTTTATAGTTGTCCTTAATGCCACCTCTATCTAGTAGTGAATCACTTTCTATGTGCATATCAACTTTTATATTCATCTCTTTCTTTCCCACTCTATTAGATAGAACTTTCACAAATTGTACATCTTCTAATATATAAGAAAAATTTAATAAAACACATAGTAGAAAGCTTACATATTCAAACTTGTGACGTTATTTATGCTTTTAACATCTTACAAAGATATTGTGAATAGATAAGTACCTTTAAACTCTATTGTTTCTCATTCATGAATATGGTCAATATGTTAAGTTCCTTAAACCTAGCACTTGTACCCTAACAAGGTCCAAGAGTACAGCCGATAAGTGTTTCTATTGCAATGTGTAGTGGAGGTCAGAACATAGCATTATTGTGGACTTACTATAGGATCAAACTTATCATATGATCGGATATAGGCTCTCCATAATTTATATGCAAGATTTGTAGTTTGATATAGAAATTAACTATATAATATTTCTTAAGTCATGATTTCAATATAGTTAAGATTCAAGCTTCATTGAACACTATTGATATAAGAGATTATTAGTAACAAAAGAAAAGATTCAATAGTAAAAAAATGACATTGTCAATATAGGAGGTGTATTAAGATCAACCAAGAGTTTGATACAAAAGAGATCTAATATAAAATTTTGATTGCTTGAAAATTTTTGAAAACTTGTCAACAAAGCCATTTTTGTGCATAACCTACAATTCATCTTTTGAGATAATTCATGAAACATGTGTTGAGTATTGAGAAAGGAGGTACAAAATATGAGCAAGAGAAAAGAATAAGAAAATGTTTCATGATATGGACCAATCGAGAGACATTTCAAGTTACTTAAAAGTATAGCACCCAATGTTATTTTGTTATTTTAAAAATTATTATTACATCTCTGTCTGTTGTGTTATTTTATTGTTGTTCATGCAAAACCAGCAATGAGCCCTTTTAGTAGATAAATAAATTTTATGATATTGTCTCTATGAAGTTGGATGGTATGTTGTGATGAATAGTAAGATATATTGACATTGTTCAAGCACAAATATCTAGCTATCAAAAACTCAAGTGAAGATATGTTGCCAGTACTACTTTGGTCCATTTTAGTGATAAGCACATTTTTGTTGTGGCACCTAAAAATGCAACAATCACATTAGGTTATCACATTCTCAGTGTATCTTGTAATATATATTTTGACCATTTAGAAAATGTACTATTAATGGGCAATACCTATAAACTTGTTATGGATTTTACTTTCTACCTCCCAACATGTTCAGTTTACTTTTAGTGATGAACAAATTCTTCTTGTGGCCCCTAAAAGTATAGAAGAAGCAAATCGTGAGTAATGATTTATAGCAATAGTGTTATAATAGGTTTGACTTTGCAAAGTAATGTAGGTTAGTGAGGCAAGTAGTACCAGTATATATGAAGGTGTGTTTGAATTACTTGTACAAAAAAGCTTATGTAGGCGTTGTTCTTCATTCTTTTTGATACTGGTGAATGGGCTATTTTGCATCTTTTTGTATCTTTCAAAAGAAAAAGTTGGGTTAATCCAAAGTTCTTGTATTGATTTGACTCATGACATAGCTATGAATGTTAGGCCTTGTCATTCTATCTTTCCAATATCAATTGTTGCTTTTTCTAGAGTGAGACCTTGAGATTTGTGAATTGTGATAGCCCACACCATAGTGATATTTTTCTTCTATTTCCTAGTGAAATTGGTGGTATTGGAATGCATTATGGATCTGTTGGATCCCATACTAGTCTAGTATAATTATCAATCCTAGCTATAACATACATAGGAATTTCAAGTAGATTGGAGCTAGGGCTGTAGACAATTTCGGTAATATTGCCAAATGCTCCAATTACAAGTCCTGTCTCTATCCATATATTTACTATGAGAATAATACGTTCACCCTTACATAGGAGTACATTTTTTTGAATTTTTTCTTCATTGGATCGATCTTTTTTATTCTTGCAAAAAGTTTTTGTAGTGCTCATGGTGACTGAGCAGTTGAGTTGTTTCAGCATTCTTTGATTGTGTGGAGTTACAATATCATTTGTAGAAAAGATGTGGAGTAAGCTATTGAACTCTTTTATTTCTTCAACTAGTAGCTGGTGTTTTGATCATGTCATTAGCAGTTCCCAGTCTTGCTATGTTGGTTTTGCATCCCGCATATTGGTTAGTGCTTCTTTGAATTGTATTGCTATAGGGCCTTCACCTTTTTAGCAGAATACGGTCTATAGTGCTACAATAGTTCTAAATTATCTCCAAATTGTAAGAATGTCTAAGTGTGCTACATATAGGGGCTTGTCTAATACTAGGGGTATTTGTGCAAGGTCACCAGTTAGAATGATGGATCTTCCTCCAAAATGTGTTAATTGGTGATTACGAAAAGCCTCACATAGCCTGCTATCAATCTTTAGTAGTAGTTTTTGACCAATGAAACTCATCTCATCAATTAGGATATACTTGATATATGTCATGGCCTCTTGAAATTTTGTCAGTGCTTTTCCATTAAGTTGGTGCATGTCTCTTACGGGGATTTTGAAGGCTGAATGGATAGTGGTTTTATTGATGTTAAATGTAGCTACTCCTGTTGGGGCAAGTATCAAAAAATTTTGTTGTTGCAGTTGACCATTATCCATTAGTGCATGGCTTATGCATTTTATTAGGTGTGATTTTCTAGTTCCTATTGTACATTGGATTATCATGCTTAGAGGTTGGACAAACTGGCTTTTTTTGTGTTTTTTTATTACTTTTAGGGCCTCCTCTTAGTCAAGGGATAATTTGTAAATATGTGCAGTATCTTGAGTGGTAATATTTGTGCTTGTGCAAATTTTGTTCAAGGCTACAAATTCTTATGCAAAGTCATGTAAATTTGGTGGTATAGTATGATTGGTTTCAACATTCTTTGATTGTGTGCAGCTACAATATTATTTGTAGGAAAGATGTGGAGTAAGCTATTGAACTCTTTTCTTTCTTCAACTAGTACTTGGTGTTTTGATCACATCATTAGTAGTTCCCAGTCTTGCTATGTTGGTTTTGTATCCTACATATTGGTCAGTGCTTCTTTGAATTGTATTGCTATAGGACCTTCACCTTTTTAGCAGAATATGGTCTACAATGTTATGATAGTTCTAAATTATCTCCAAATTGTAAGAATTCTTGAGTGTGATACATATAGGGGCTTGTCTAATATTAGGGGTAGTTGTGCAAGGTCGCCAATTAGAATGATGGATCTTCCTCCAAAATGTGTTAATTGGTCATTACGAAAAGCCTCATGTAGCCTACTATCAATCTTTAGATGTAGTTTTCGATGAATAAAACTCATCTCATCAATTAGGATATACTTGATATACCTAATGGCCTCTTGAAATGTTGTTAGTGCTTTTCCATTAAGTGGGTGCATGTCTTTTATGGGGATTTTGAATACTGAATGCATAGTGGTTGTATTGATGTTAAATGTAGGTACTCCTGTCAAGGCAAGTATCAAAATTTGTTGTTGTTGTAGTTGAGCATTATCCATCAGTGCATGTCTTATGCATTTTATTAGGTGTGATTTTCCAATTCCTATTGTACCTTGGATTATCATGTGTAGATGTTGGACAAACTGGCTTTTGTTGTGTTTTGTAATTACTTTTAGGGCCTCCTCTTGGTTGAGGGATAATTTGTAAATACGTGGACTATCTTGAGTGGTAATACTTGTGCTTGTGCAAATTTTGTTCAAGGATACAAATTCTAATGCACAGTCATGTAAATTTGGTGGTATAGTATGTTCATCCCAATTTTGATTTGTATCAGATTTGCATCTACCAAATATTTGGATATCATCGGCATCATTATAATTTATGTGGCCCATGTGTGATAATAGTTCCCACTCCTACATTTTTGTATTCTCTAATAAAGTTATCTCATCATTAATGTCTTTTTGGTTATCAACCTCGAAGATACCTGTAGTGGTGTAGGGTACATGCCACATGGTGTATCTATTTGAACTTAGCTAGTACCAATTTTCAATAATTATATCTTTTGTAAGTCTGATGTCCTGTTCAATGTTTATGAATTTATTGTACAATAGCAACTCACTCTAAAAACAAAGTTTGGAACTGTCTAGAGTCATTGGTTGGAATGCTATAAAATTTTGGGTATATATTAATGATGGCTCTATCTTTTTTTTTTCCATTTGTCCCCTTGTCATTATGTTGCATATGAGAATGATCTAGCTTATTCAATTGGTGATATTACTTCCATTTCTTAAGATCGTTTCATGTATGTCTATAAGTATTTATTTTTTATGTTTGTTCCATTTCTTTCCTAAGTAAACCGGTGTAGTATCTTGCATCCTACATTTAGGTTGGTAAATATTCTATTGCACATGACTAGAGGCAACTTTTGTAGCATCTGACACATTTCTTAAACACTTCTATCAGGTTCCACTACAAGTTCCATCATAAACTTGTGGTACACTTTCATGGGTAGTTCTTCTAACTAATTTCTAGTATATATTCTAGTTAGCATGACTTTGCAAGTCTCTAATATTTTTATTTTCTTTTGCTGCATATTTGGCTAAGTATTTTAAAAAATGGTCCTTCGATGTCATAGCTTGGCAATTGATGTTTTCCTGCCATATGGATAATAGTTTAGGATTGTGTACATTAAGCCTATCATCATTTCTTGTAGGTACTTATTTCTCTTTACCCAACTCATTGCATGTTAGTGTCGAGTAAGGTTACTCCTTCCAAGGGGCTTTATAGTGGCACTCCTTTGTTTGGCCTTTTTTTTCATAAGTAGGCCCCATCTTTACATTTAGTGTGTCTTTGTACTCAATTGAGAACTTGTATGTAATCAACATATCCATTCGTGGTAAGGATTTTTTTGGTGTCTAACAAGCATGGATCATCATTAGGACACTGGTGAACTGTATTTCTCCTTTCGTTTACATCACATGGGTTCCACACAATGATGTATACATCAAAGAAACATGCTTTTTCTATGGCTATGTTGTTTTGCCAATCTATGTTTATCATATATGGGACATTTTTGAGCTAGATGAATCCATGTACATGTGTTGTGCCTTGACTTTCTCATTCATATTTGTACAAATATTCTTTTGATTTAAATAGTTTTTTGATCACTTCCTTGTAAGATATTGTAAAGCATTGGTGTAGGTACAATGATGTTAGGTGGGGTTGTTGATTACATTCTCTAACTATTAGCATCCTATATGTTGAGACACTTTGCTATCTATTGAAAGGATCTTTTCTAAATCTAGCCATTTTATGTCAGTAGCACTAAGTATGAAGAAGAGAGTAGGAGGACCAAGTTGATGAATTATGTTTGAGAGTTATTTACATCTTATGCTCTAGTATGTGTGCATACCTCTCATTGTACCTCCATAGTGCAAAATCTCCTCAGCCAATTGGGTGTTAGGAAGGGTGTTCATATGGGCTCATAGATCATCCACACATAGTGGAATACTCTCTTTAGCCTTCTTCTTTATGAATATTATTTCTAAGCTTTGGCTGTGATGTCTCATCATTAGGTTGAATACAAAATAACAACATCTAAGATGTCTCCCGAATCATTGGTAATGGAATTTTAGTAGATGTACTATATACTCATGCATTTTGACTTCTTTCAACCTTGCTTGAATTTGCAAAACTACACCATTTAGGAGGGTGGAAGCACAAACCTGTGTCACCCTTCATGATACCAAAAGGTATTTTGGCCATCACATTTTTGGCCAGAACAGTTCTGGTCAGAACTGTTTTGGCCGAACATACGTGGTAGTTTCTCGCATTCACAGGGCATGTACTATTTTGGATGGAAGCGTTTCGATCGAAATAGTTCTGGCTAAAACCCCAGTGACATAATAAAACTACCATAAACCTCTTGCAACTATCATTTTCACTGTTGCGGTACCTAGGTTTCCAGAGAGTAGTTCAAGTGTTTAGGCCGTAATTGGTTAGTGGTTTTTTTTTTCTCCATTAAAAAAAAAATTGATGTGTTTCTTTATTAGTAAATGTTAATCATACTTAAAGTAGTTTTTTTTTACATATTTTGTGAGAAAATTATTTAGAATTGTTTTTTCTTAATATATTTAAATTATTTAAATGAATTAAATTGTTTTAAATTATTTTAGATGGTTTTAGAATGGTATTTAAATTAATTCATTAGCAAGAATGTAGTTAAACATGAGGTAATAACCTAGAAAAACATTAGTTAAAATTATAGAAAAATATTACATAAAAATATAGAAAAAAATTAGGTAAAAATGTCAAAAAAAATAGTTTAAAAATGTAGAAAAAATTAGTAAAAAAATGTAGCAAAACTTTAGGGCACATTGTTCAGTTTCTAAGATAACCTGATGGATCTAAGTGAAACAATAATCTCTTATGGTGAAATTAATTTTGACATTAAATACACCTTCTAACATAACCCTATATTAACTACAATCATAACCTATACCACATTCTAACCATAACATAGGCACTTTACTAACCGAATGAACCACACTTAGATATTCACAATGTTCATTTTAACAACTAGTTATTGTTAGGTAATAATGAGTCTTACATTACCAACCAAAAAATAATAGGTATTGTTAGGTAATATTGAGTCTTACATTACCAAACAACACATTAAGATCACTTATGATATGTTTTTAGGTACGTTATCCATACATGTGTGTCTTAAGGGGACATAGGAGTCGTAATAGTTTATACTATTTTTTATAGGTTCTAATAAGTCTTAATATGTATTATTAGGATATAATAGGTCTTATTAGGTAATGATGATTCTTACATTACCAAATGACACATAATGACCTCTTATGATACATTTCTAAGTATTTTTATCCATATATATCTTAAGGGGACATAAGGACTCCTATTAGGTCATTATGTCCGTTATAGGTTCTAATAGGTATTCATATGTTTACTACCACATAATAGGTATTGTTAGGTAATAATGAATCTTACATTACCAAACAACACATTAAGATCACTTATGATATGTTTTTTAGTGTGTTATCCATACATGTGTGTCTTAAAGGGAAATAGGAGTCGTAATAGGTAATACTATTTTTTATAGGTTCTAATAAGTCTTAATATGTATTATTAGGATATAATAGGTCTTATTAGGTAATGATGATTCTTACATTACCAAATGACACATAATGACCTCTTATGATACATTCCTAGGTATTTTTATCCATATATATGTTAAGGGGACCTAGGGACTCCTACTAGGCCATTATATCTATTATAGGTTCTCATAGGTATTCATATGTTTACGAGAATACAATAGGTATTGTTAGGTAATAATGAGTCTTACATTACCAAACAACACATTAAGATCACTTGTGATACGGTTTTTGATACTTTATCCATACATGTGTGTCTTCAGGGGACATAGGAGTCATAATAGGTCATACTATTTTTTATAAGTTCTAATAAGTCTTAATATGTATTATTAGGATATAATAGGTCTTATTAGGTAATGATGATTCTTACATTGCCAAATGACACATAACGACCTCTTATGATACATTTCTAGGTATTTTTATCCATATATATGTTAAGGGGACCTAGGGACTCCTACTAGGTCATTATGTCTATTATAGGTTCTAATAGGTATTCATATGTTAGTAGCACATAATAGGTATTGTTAGGTAATAATGAGTCTTACATTACCAAACAACACATTAAGATCACTTATGATACATTTTTTGGTACGTTATCCATACATGTGTGTCTTAAGGGGCATAGGAGTCATAATCGGTCATACTATTTTTTATAGGTTCTAATAGGTATTCATATGTTCACGAGCACATAATAGACTGACCTTACTATCAACCTTTATAAAACTATATCCCATTTACTTTATTAGCATTCTTAACTCTAATTCAAACTACTAAATTAAGTCATGAGTTCTAAATTGTAAACTAACATTTGCTAACTAAACTCATTTATTTATCTAGTAACAATTTTTTCTATCCCTATGTCCTAACTCTCATCTACACTCCCCATAATCATCGAAGAATTTACATCAAAATCTAGAATTTAGTCAAGAATTATATTTTTTTATTTCATATACATGTGTACACTTAGTTATCTTTTAATCAAGAATTTTAATTTTTTTTATTGCATATACACATGTACATGTACGAATATTTATTTTTCACATTTGCATGAGCACCTTACAATGTACATTAGATATGGTCTCTAAGATAATTTGTTTAAAAATACATACATGTTACATGATTGAATAGCACCATAAATTTAATGTTGTGTATTTATATGTATGTGTGTTTCAAATTAAATTTAAATTTAAATTATTTTAATTTAAATACACTTGTATGTTTATATTTGTATATATATGCATGTGCAGATCTCTAGATATTTATCACTCTTTTAGCTTCACATTCATAGCCTCATATTTTTATTCATATATACATTATGGCATCTAGTTTTGGGGATCATGTTCTTACATCCTCAGGAGATGCCAGTGTCCATGGTGGGGGTCAAAGTGCTAAGTCTAGTACAACATGCAGATCAACCTCCTCCACTCAGGATAGACAACACTTATTTAGAGATGCAGTTGCGAGATTATCTCATGCTATGCAAGTTTTGGATACGTCGCTTTCCTCTTCTACCACCCTCCCTAATAGGGAGAAGCTCATAGCAATGCGAGAGGAGTTATTTCATATGATTCAGACCATTGAATCATACAACCCTTTTGATGATATGAGCATTGAGACATTTTATTCTTCTTTATCTCATAGTGTCACTGGCACTATGAAGTATAGAAAAATTAACACTGAGGTTCCATTGGCATGGTGAAATCCATGTTTCCATCTTATATAGATCATCATAGAGTTATAGGCTACTTTTTGATGAAGTGTACTAATCTACTCATCGCACCATTGATGTATCCTCGTCGGTTGGCCACTCATCATAGATGGCCATAGAAGGATGAGTTCCCTCTATATTTCTGCAAACAATTATTTGTAGAATTTCATTAACACTACGATGTTGACTATACAAATTATCTAGGGCATGTTGGGCAGGGTTAGGGGAGACTTGCTAACAAATTTAGACTTGCGGACACACCTGTACCCATTAACAAATGGGAAATGGTGGGTCCAAACCTTTTGGTTATCTTGAGAGGTCCACAAATGGCTGCTGCAGGCGAGAGTGTTCTTGATGACACAATTATGACACAGATTTTTTTGAGTGTTGCCATCATCACCACACAGTTACACAAGATTTATTTTGATCAATGTGGTAGATATATGCAACGTCTCAAGGTACCGCTCCCACAACTGCATCATCTAGCATAGATGTTGATGATAACTATGGATTTGTAGACATATCTTCTCTAGTAGACATTTCTGTAGTCTTAGAGGTGGATGCATTGCATCATTTGGGATCATATTTAGCATCTAATCTTTTAGATGCATATCGAGCATTATCTACAGTCACAACGATTCTACTTTGTGACATGAGCTCTCAAATTAGTCATATTTTGTCACATATAGCAGTCCCAGAGGATTCACAGAGGTAGGAGGATATTCTTACACCTTCTACTGCTCCTGCTACTACACAGGCCTAGGCTACAACACCATCCCCATCTACTCAAGACCCTACAGCACCCCCCCCCCCCCCATACTCAGGATGTTAGTGCTAGACAACTTGGTCTATTTACCTGCATGCTTTCAGATCAGGGCCACACTATTGACTTGGACGTTGATACTATTTTTTCATTGCATGATTCAGATATCAGTTAGATCGGCAGAGCATTACATGATGCTATAGTAAATATCTCTATATGTTTAAATTTATTTTTATTATGGTAAATAATATGTCTATGTTTAAATTTATTTATATGTGTGTGTTTGTGTATGTGTTATAGGGTTTGAGTGATAGTATGTTACGTTTTGCTGATCTGCAAACACCGACAAATCCTACACATCGTGAGTCCTAGGTATGTTACAATATAAATATATATATTTGATTTATATACATGTAGATCTTGATATAATTTGTCTATACACATAATTAAATGGTCCAAGTGATCATTTGACACAGGGTTTAGATGCAGCTAATAGACCCTTTTGGGGACAAGGCCTTGGATCAGGAGGGGGGATGTAGTTGATTATCATATGTGGCCTTTTATTTTATTACACATGTGTTATGTACAGATACATGTTTATATGGACACATTGATGTTTTATATGTTATTTCTAGATACATACATTTTATATGGACACTTTGATGTTTTATATTTTATTTTTAGATACATGTTTGTATGGACACTTTGATGTTTTATATGTTATTTCCATATACATGTTTATATCATGGACACTAAATGATGTTTTATATGTTATTTCTAGATACATGTTTATATGGAGATTTTGATGTTTTATATATGTTATTTCCATACATTTGATACATGATCTTTTTTTATACATTTGATATGGGTACATTATATTCTCCAGATATATGTACATGTATGTTATTGATCTTTTAGTGTACACGTGTATTTCATTGATCTTTTAATGTCTTAATCTTTTATATAACTTATGTATGTGTTATGAACATGTTTCTATATATGTTATTCATCTTAATTCCTTAATCTAAGTGTAATTAACTATATAATTTTAATGGTCCATGTACATAAGAATATAACATATACATGTACATAAGAACATATAAAGACTCTGATCACTTAGAAAGAATGCATGAACTACAACATTTAATTAATAAAAGTTAATATACATATGTATATGTTTTTAATATTCATGTTTATAACTACATGTTACTGTTTTTAATGCCTTAATTTAAGTTTAATTAACTATAATTAATGACATGTCTTAATATAAGTATAATTAAGTTCTATATATTTAATCTAAGTATAATTAACTATATTTAATGACATGCCTTAATTAACAATAATTAACTATATTTAATCTAATTATATTTAATGTCTTAATTAACTATACTTAATCTAACTATAATTAACTATTTGTAATATAATTAACTATATTTAATGACATACATTTAATTAATAAAATATAATGTATGTAATATACATAACATAGTTCATATAACATATACATGTAAGAACATATAAAGAGTATGACCTAAAGAATGCATGTTACAATATTTAATTAATAAAAGTTAAAACATGCAAGAACATATAAAGATTATATGTACATAAATACAGAACAACATTAACAATCATTTATAAGAAAACATAAACAATGTACATATAAATACATACAAATACTAAAGGGGTTGTCTTAAGGAGATGTCGAGTAAAAGGTGGTACTAAGGAGAAGTTCTAATAGGTGGTCTTAAGGGGAGGTCCTAAGAGATTGTCTTAAGGGGAGGTCCTAAGAGGCGGTCTTAAATGAGATATCCATGATGAATTTAAATAAAAATAACAAAACATGTCTAATTTTACATATCCAAGATAAATGATCCAATGTACAAAAATTTATAAAACAAATATCCTGTCAATATTAAATATGAAAGTATAAGAGCTATACAAGCATAGCTCAACTAGAGCTCCATAGTAAGTACATGGGTAAACTAGAGCTCCACAAACAATGTATTGTTAGGATCCTCTCTACTTTTTATTATCTCTAGAATTTTTTCATGTTCTTCAATAGGCAATTTCCACTTTTGATTTCCATGATGTCCTCTTCTTTGTATTGCTTCAAATTGTAATTTGGTTGCTATAACATGGTTACTGTAATGTAAAACCTTTCCTCTAGGCTTGTATTCAATAAATTCAATACCACTATCAATTACCCTTGTTTGTTGATAATATGTTCCTTCAATAACAACTGATCCAATTGGATATGAATGTTGATCAGCATCTATAGTTCCTTCTAGCAACTTATGTTTTGCTTTTGTGCATCTTAAAAGATAATAGTCCACATTTTCTGCATTATCTGGTAAGGCTTGAACTGCAAAAATATCTCCTACATGTATATAAAAATATAGATAAATATAAATTAATTTTGAAATCAATATACATGTATATTAATTTATATATATGTATATATGCACACAAACCTGCCATAACTAAATTAGAAATGCACTCATAATCAGTTGAATATACAGGATCATGAATGTCAATGTCAATGTCAGCATCTTCAAAAGGAGGCTTTCTAACTATCTCCCTCAAATAACAATGTGAAACATATCCATTCGCAATATTTTCACATGCACTCACTAGATTGTCCTTAATGCAGTCATCACAAAAACATGTTTTCTCTCTTACTTTAATTACTAGAGATTTATGGTTTCCTATAGTCATCACTTGATGAAAACTTCTAATACCAGGAATCATTGACAATCGTAAGGATTAGATCGATCTATATCTGTTACAAATACAAAAAATAATTATCATATTTCAAAATAAATATTTAATTAAAAACTCAACTTGATTTGAAAAATATATTAAAAATAAATATAACTTAGTTCACCTTTCACCTCCCAAAAGTAACACTTATTGTATTTAGTATCTCAAGTAGCAAAATGAACTTTACACCATTCAACAATTTGATTTCCGCTCTCTATCCTATTCCATGTATGTACATACAATATGCATGTATATAAAAAATTTAAAATATATGCTACTAGAGTATTAAACATGCACATTTAAAAAATGCACATATTTACCTACAAGTTCATGTTGTCAAAGTGCATGTTTTATACATGCTCCTACTCCATCATGCTCCCCTTTTTCGTGTCCACTTTTAAATAAATTCCATAAAAACCTAACATTGATTCTAGCATGTTGCATTACTAACCAATTAAATGGTTTTGTAGATTTGAATTGTCTTGTGAACATGAAACATGATAAGTATCTACAATTATTTGTGTACATATATCAAATAGAAATAGACATGTCCAAATAAATATAAGTTAAAATAAAGTTAAATAAATGTGTTACTTCATGTATACTAACCTACACATCCATCAGACCAAATCCAATGCTTTGAAACATTTATTCCATGATTTTTGAGATCTTCAGAGAACATTGCAAAACAATGAGCCACATAACTCCTATCATGAATTCTATCATCACTAATATAGAAATGAATCTCTTTGATGATGATGTGTTCATTTTCATCCAATCATTTTATCTAATCCACCTCAAATTGTGCATGTCTATAGGTCACTTGCAAAAATATTGCAACTTGTTTAGAATGATAATATTGTCCTTGAAGCTCTGTATGAGGTGCAAATGTATAATTCAAAAAAAAATCTATAACTGAAAGTATACAACCAGGTGGAAAACAATTTTTGGAATCACGAAACTATTTAGCTTGCCATCGTCCACCATGGCAATGTTGGATATGTGGATATATCAATGGACAAAACTTGTTCATGAAGTCATCATAATGCAATTCACTCTCCTTCAATACAATTTTTCTGGATTCATCTCCTCTCTTATTTTGGTATGTCTCATATTCATATATCATCCATGAAACAGGTGTGGATTCATTAATATTCTCAACTTGCATAATTTTAAAATTTGTGCGTAAATCTCCACAATCTTCACACTAATTTTTGATGCATTACACTTTGAATTCATCTGAATCTCTTAATTTATCACATAATATGGACCTCACAAATTGTGTTGTACTGCTAGGGATGACCAAATTAGGATCAAGTATTGCCATAACATTTTTAAATGATTGCAAGTGTAGACCAAATTCAACATAATTTCTACAATAACAAGTTTCATGCATCTTATTTATGCATACAAAGGAAAGACATAAACTCTCAAACATTCTTTGACATATTTTGACATTTGAAAGTTCTTGTTTGAATGTTTAAAATAATTCACTTTTAGTTATATCTATGAAATATTTTGGATGTTCAATTTTGGCCCCTATTTCTTGATCTTTAATTTCTATAGTATCATTCATGTTGCAAGAAACACGACAATGTGTGGTCCAAAATTCAATAACTTGTTTGTTTACATCTTTAGAAATCCTGTCTTTTTGAGGAACTCTACAAATATTCACCCAGTTATTCTCAATGTTATCATCTAGCATATTTCTCCTCTTGATGTATCTCTGGATAGTTCTTCTAGATATATGTAGTACATCAAAAATTGCAAGTACCTATTTTCTATGTGTCAATTTTTTACTAGATATAGTAGTCATCAATGCTCTATGTGCATTACTCAAATTGCCTCCTCAAGTTGTGTCATCAATTTTGTTATAAGCATTTTGCAAGTTTTCAACTATTGTTTTATTAATATTATGCACATGGCATTTCTTGCTATCAACACCTAACAACTCCAAAATAGGTCTCATATCTTTTCTCCTAAATAACTTGACAAATAATTGTATCTATCCAAATATACTTTTATCCTTGAAATATTCATCTCACATGTTCTGACAATGCTTTCTAATAGTGTTATAATTTATCATATCTTTAGATGGAATTTGGTTAAAAAGTAGTTCTTCATCGAAATCCATCAAAAATTTTATGCTTTCTAATTTGTCTCTATCAATAGAACTGCCAATTTCTTCCTCTTCATTACTTTCATTTTCTTCATGAATCTCATCCTGTTGAAGAATTTTAGACAGTTGGTTTTGATTATGTTTTGTATGACCTTTCATTTTGTCATCTCTTATTCTATCATATTTCCTTGATCTTTTCCTTTTATTGCCCATTGAATACTTCAATCTATAGAAACAAAAATAAATAAATTTAGACTTCACTAAATATTAGCTAATGGTTCAATATAGAATACATAAAAACAAAAATAAGTAGATGAGAAAAAAAGAACCTCCAAAATATTTGATCCTTTGCAATATTGATTAAATATGTAGAACAGTTGCTGAAAATTGCTTCAAAATGAATTGTCTTTCAAAAATCCTCTTCCAATTTTCATTGTTCTGTATACTTATTTATTTATTTTAAAAAAAAAAAACAACTTTATTTTATATCAAACAGTGACATTAACTACTGGCGATTTAATCGACTGACAAGGGTTTTTGGCCAAAATCATTTCAGCCAAAATTGTTATGGTCAAAGTAGTTCTAGTCAAAAGAGTCTATACGGGATCCTATGTGGCAGCCAAACAAGCAAAAATCAGAACTTCTGTAAACATCTCACTTTGAAGGCCAATTTGACCTACTAAATTGAAGTTTTTTTTAACACTAAAAATATTCTTTTGTAGGTCTCAAAATCATGATCATGATCATAGAATTTTTTTTTAAATTTTGATTATGAATAATGTGTTATAATTTGAAAATATTACAATTAGGTATCTTAAGATTCAAGAAGATGTCTATTCAAAAATAAGAAATAAATAATAAATCATGTTAAAAATTTATTATTTTTTAATGCTACACTAGAGGAAGATTCTTCTTCAAGAATATGTAATTTATTTTTAAAAATATGTAGATTTTATGGAAAAATTTTGACGGGAGAAAAAAATTGTTAATTTCTGATAACTTTGACTTTGACCAGTTATAACTTCAAAAACATTAGCCAAATTTCAATTTTTCTTTTTCAGTGCACTAGGTATACATGTCAAATCTAACATATTCCAAAATCAAACCATAATATGAACATTTGCATATTTTTTTTGACAAGAAAAAAACTCTATATTTTTAGTATTTTTAAAAAATTCAAAAATATAGTTTAAAAATTCAAAAATAAATAAAATTTTCATTCAATTTTTTTTTTAAAATTATTTACATAAGCTTCATCCAATTTTACACATTTCATTAGTTTACATCATCTTCAAATTCTAAACACATATGCCACTTTTATGTTGTTAAAGTTGAAGAGTTTAAATTCTAATATCACTTTTCCTTTATAAAAGGTGACATAGGTTTGTGCTTTTACCCAGGAATAATGTTGGGAATTCCATATCGAGGAATCGTTCTATGTCATATTCATTAATCGGTGATGATGATATGGTTGGCAAACCAACTTTTTGGCTATTTGTATTGCTAATATCCAATGTTTCTTTGATCAGATCAAGTTCTTGATACTTATTTTGTGGTGCTGCTACAAAGGATGATGTATTTGTGTAGACATTGTTTGTGGATTCTTCTTCACTTTCTTCATCTATTTCATTATGTATTATATCATCTACTATTTTGATGATATGAATGACGTTTGCCACATTGGTTCTTTGGTTTGGAAGCTCCGCCAAGTGGTTAATACTAATAATTATATTTTTGATGTAATGGGTCATTTCTCATTTTGTATTCGAATGCATCTTATACATGATTCCTGCTTACATAGCACTCATAAGAATAACCCTTTCCATTTGACCTACTGACAATGAGGACATCTAAATCTTAAAATTTGTTGGACAACTCTTTTGCTATCTACTTGATATCTTGGGGGAAACTTATTGTGTCTCCATGGTAGTTATATTGGCCTCTTGTAGCATGTGTAACCTGCAAGATTGGGTTGACCCTAGCGATGATCATTTCTTCTACTTGTGTCAACCTTGTCAAAATAATTGGTTTCTCTCCTAGATCCATGTTATTCAACTATGTGAATTGATGTATACAATTTTCACATTGGCATCTTTTGCATGTGATTGTTGAGTTCCTGGAGTTGACAAGGATGCCTGGGTATGATTCTTTGAAAACAGTGCATGTTTTCAAGGTATCCGAGGCATCTATTCGTTGGTGAAATCTTTTTAGTTCTTCTTTGAACTTAAGGCTGTCAATAAAATTGTTTCATGCATTGGCTTTTGTTTGTGGATATTGATCTAATTTTTTTTGTTATTTTTTGAGATTTTTGCATGGACATATGTCTTCTTTATGGCATTCATAGTATTCTCTAATCCTTTGTCTACATTGTTGTTGCCTTAGCTTAATGTTGTCCTGTATATCCATCCTACCAATTACATACAAAATTTTGGATGAAACATTAGGAAATGAAGATTCACAGTATAACGAGTGCTTTAGCTAGAGGTTTGTTGTGTTATTTAGGCTAAAATATTTACTAGCTCAAACATTCAAATTACATGTGTCATGCAAAAAATATATTGCAAACAACATATTTTTTTTAATCTTAAAAGAGCATAAATGCAACATATGTGACAGTGGAAAGTAATGGTAAATTTTTTTTTTTTAACTATGATAATTAAAATTATTTAGAGAAAATATATTGTAGGAAATTTTTTCAGCATGATTATTTCTTTATGAATGTTACAGTGAGAATAAAAGATCAGTTAATTAGTAGATACTAACATCAGAGCAAGCCATGACACTTGATCAACATTGGTAATTAATACAATGTAGAAATGTATTATTTTATGAACACAATTCTTTTCTTGGTATATTTATGACATAAATTGGGCTCATATATTGAATAATATATAAGTGTAAGATGTAGGCGAATATTACAGTACAACTTTTGTGAAATTTGTAAAGCTAGTGGTGAACTACTATAAGTTTCAGACTGGTCTTCAGGTCTCTTTATGTGCTTTGAGGATTTTGATATATTAATTGTTGGCTACTTTCCCTCATACATGTTTTCATTTCATTAATGTGAATAATAACTGTAGACACCTAAAAACCTTTAGAAAATAAAGTATTTTTATTTTCTGAAAAGTCCCTGATGACATCATCATTTATTAATTTATTTATTTATTTATTTTTATGCCATTAAATCCCTTTAAGTTAATTAAAAATATTTAATTAAGGAATCCCTCCCAAAAATGTTTAAATCTTATTTAAACATTATTTTCTTATTTATTAATTATTTAATTAACAAATTGACCGAAAAATCCAAAATAAATAAAAAAATTATTTTTTGCCCAAAACTTGGCCAATTTCCTTAAGACCACTAACCTCTTCCAAAATCTTCTAATCCTTCTTTAATTTTGATTAAAGGCTAATCCCATCATTTCCTACCCCTAATCCCAACTCAAAATATTTAATTAAGATTAAATATTAATCGTCATGTTTATTAATTTTTTTTTAATAAATATCTCCTCAACCCAAACGCTTGAAATAAATAAAACTTTATTTATTTCCTAAAAATCTAATTTATCCTCATCCTAAGAAGTTCTAGACTCTTCTAGAAAATCTTCATCCTCATCCTAGGAAGTTCTAGACTATTCTAGAAAGTCTTTATCCTCATCCAAAGTCTAGACTCTTCTAGAAGATGTCTTTAAACCTAATCCTAATCCCCTCCTAACCTTGTCACATTCCCTAAACATGGGTCAAAACTTACTAACCCAAGCCAAAGTTAACAAATATCTCCTCCTTCACCCACCCTCATTAAATTCCATCCACTTGCCTATCCCTAAGCTAATCCTAAACCATCCTGATCCATCCTCTAAACATTTGCACAAGCCTAAGCAAGCTTAAAACCTTCTTAATCAAGCCCAAGTCGAAATTCCTCTCATCTCCCTCAAAATATCCCAACCATAAAACTTTATGAAGCCGACTAGGCCATAAATGACTCTTCCAAAGCCCTTTCATTCTCTTACAAGCTATTATGAGGGTTTTTATGAAGATTTTATCACTTGAGCCTCCTTTGTTGACTCATCCTTCCCCTTTCCTCCATCCTCTCACCCTGTGACATGTGTCACTCCCTGATTGGCTGTAAGGAAGCACAATCTAATGCAATCTGAGCCCTCCATAAGCCTTTTCCCATCCTTGCATCTTAGCCCTCAATCCCTCAAGCCTCTTGCCTATAAATTGGATCCTTCCCCTTTGCAAAACAACACAATCCATGAAGTAAAGTCATAATGCCATTTTAAGAAGCCATTTTACATCGAAACCATACACTCACACCCAAATTCCAACTCCATTTGAAGCCATTTTTGAAGCATAAGCTTGAGCATACATCCTATCTATTTAGAAAAAGCCACTCAACAAGAGAGCTTCTTATTGAGAGAGTCCATTAATGGCTCATATTCTCAATTGAGAGCTCATCTTAGTCTATCTTGAAGTTTATGAATTTTGTTTAATTTGTAGAAGCTTTATTTAAATTTGGTTTCTATTAGCATACTAACATTGCTCATATATATTTTGACATGCCCGATGGGACTCTGCATGGGTCATCTTCATTAGCTTTTTTAGTCAAGTTTTGTATGTCATTTGCTAATTTTGGCTAATTTTTCTTGTTTTTGTGATTGGTAGGATTGTATAAATTGGTTTTGTAGGTCCACATGAGCATGAAAAAGATAAAGGAACTCATAATCTATCTCATATTGTTTGCAGATTTTTCAAGCTTATAGGTGGACAAAGAACTTGGAATTGTTCTTCCTCTTCTTGTCTATATTCTTCTTATTCCATCTACTTCTTCTTCTTCTTCTTGTGGGAGATCTTGGCCATTTTTTTTTAAGGAAGCAAAATCATACACACTTCTTTTTAGTGCTTAAAATGAACCTCCAAATCATACTTAAATCCATTAAAAAATTAAAAATTTGCAAAAAAGAAAAAATCTTTTAACAAGTGAAATAAACCAATCCAATCATTTGCATCCTTGCAACATCAAGATTTTAGATGCATTCATGCAAAGTTAGGAACACTTCATTTTTGGGAATTTAAAAAGAACTTCAAGTTTCCATTTCAAAAGGTTCAAAATCAACACTAAGTGCACACTAAAATATAAATCAAACTCAAAGCATCAATCAAGGATAAAATGAACCTCATTTGCAAATATTTTAAAGTTCTTTTAAAAATCTCATGAAAACTAAGAGTCCTAAATGGTTGCCAAAAATTGTCCTAAAAGCTTTGTTATTTGTTCCAAACAAATGTCTTGTTGCAAAATCTTGAATGATTCTTAGGTTTTTCATGCATCAAAACAATCTAGGAATATCATTTTTGGGCTTAAAATATGCAAACTAGAACAAAAAATCTTGAATGAAAAGAAAAGTCCAAAGAGTCATTTTCACTTTTGAGTCCAAAACAATCTTGAATGATCTAAGGTTAAAACAAAGCACTTCAAAGTTCTTAAAAAAACACACAAAATCTCAATCTTGAATGCTCAAAGGAAAAAACTTGAATGTTTAATCACATGTCTTTGAATGCATGTTGCTAAAATCACTCTCGAGTGCCATGGATTAAAATCAAGTTTTTTTTTTTTATGAATGCATGATTAAAACAACAAATCCAGTCTTGAATGCCATAGATCAAATAATCATCTTTTGGGACATAAAAAGAATCCACATTTTTGAAATCTTCTAAGTTATAAAAACTAATAAAGATGCTTTGAGTAAGTTTGTAGTTGGACTCACCCTCTTTAATCACCCATCAATTTAACCATTGGTTGCAATCTTAGTGCCATCTATGGGGATGGGTCTACCTAAGAGGGTGTTAAGTGCTCCACAAAGATCAAACTCCACTCACTTGGGTCTTTAGTGATTTTTCTAAGTTAGAAAATTCCTTGAATGCGCATTAATCTCACTCACACTTCATTTGGGCATAAAAATTGGAAAAATCTTGACGTGGAGGGCCTCTGGGCACGTGCTTGGCAATCGAGTTTCACAGATCTTTTGTTTTGGGCTTAAAACAAACTCACACTCAATCTTGAATGCCTAACAATCAATGAAAATTGCATGGTTTGGACACATTTTTAATGACGCTTGCATTTCTTATGTTGACAATCTCTTGACTTTCATTATGTTGATGATGCTGTCAAATTGGAATGAACATTGTATGCCATAATCACAAGTGTCTTCAATCATAGCTTACAAAATCTAAATCATTAGTTGAAATAAACGCGTGTCTTTTAAAGCCTAAAATCATGTATGTGGTCTTGTTTTACACTTTTTAGGAGGTCTGCTTGGGGATTTCATCACCCCTTGGGATGACCTCAACTCCAGTGTTCCAGCGGAGTATAAAAATTGGGAAGTGAATCCAAATACACCTCTCTTGGAATCAAGATTTTGTCACTTGGGCTAAGCCTCAAGGAACTTTATACCTATGAGAAGTGAAAGAGGAGAAGTGGGTTACTGCTCCTCTCAGCTGTGTGACATCTTTTTGGTTTCATCTATGGATTTGGGCCTCACGTACCTTGCATATATCGAGGACTCCCTAGCTATAACAAATTTTATCCTTGTAGAAAGTTTCCTAGGATGTTGGTGTGTTTGACGTGTTTGCTCCAAAATTTTGTCTGCTTGTTTGTTCATAGCTTTTGAATGAATGTTTGCCAACTTTGGTCAAAATCCCAAAAAAGAAAAAATCTCTCAGCTCAAGGCATACTTAGCGTAGTCACTACCTCATCAAAAAATCATCCAGGCTCCCCCGCTGCAACCGAATCTATCTAGTTCCTTGCTTTAGAACAATCCCAAATCCAAATTCTCTCCAAATCTTCCCCCCTAGCTAGCTAGCAACCCAATCCAAAATCACATCCAAGCCTTTAGAGAGTTGTTGTCATTCTGCTAGAATTTTCTATCCAATCAATCCGACCAATCCACCAGCCTCACCAAGGTTATCCCTTTGACAGAGCTTTGTCTAGGGTAATCTAGCTTTGTCACTTGTTATCCCTCATCACCTTGAGCTAAAGGTTGGGATCCATAAGTGATCAATCTCGTGTCATGCCCATAGGATCATTAGTCTATCCTTAAGTTGACACAATCTCCACCAATCCAGCGCATAGGAAAGAAAAACTCTCACTTTTTGACAGCATGCCCTTGAAGTCTTCCATCCACAGGAAAGCCAAAAATCTCTAGCCAATCCTCCTTAGGTCTGTCATACAGCTTTGACTCTCCCTAGGAAATCCTTCATTAGCCAATCCAAAATCTACACTTAATCCAAATCCAACCATGATCTTCCATGTTCATCCATATGCAAGACCCCATCCCCATCTGACTCATCATCAAAACATGAAATCCCAAACCTATCATGATGTGTTCAGTCGTATTTCCCTTGCTCCCGCCACCTCCTATTCCAATGATGATGAAAATATTGTTGAATATGACGGGTATATTGAAAGCCTTAGAAATATTCCCCCAAGCATCCCACAAAATCTATGCATTCTTCCAAACTATCTAGTCATGCCATCTGATATCCCAACTTCTCCTCCATCACCCAATCAACCAAGCTTCCAATCTTCCACCCCCATCACACTAGCTATACTTGTCAATCCACCTCTACCTCTGACACATGAGTCTCCAAGGAATCTCCTAGAGGAAATACAAGAAAAGTTGCCTCTAGCAGTCGATAAGCCATGTCATCTAATCCAACCATGTGAAGTAGTCAGTAATGAAGCTTCCCCATCTATAATATCACCTCCATCTCCCATAGCTATCATCCCCATACCATCCACCAAATTGCTTAAAATCCTTCCACTTCCCGCAAGCATCAAAATCACACCATCTCTCAAAACCCTCCAAATCCTATCCACATCACCTCCAAGCATTTCCCAAATCTCCCATAATGACCCTTATGCATCCATCTTCTACTCACCCATCTCCACTACCGAATCTCCCATCTATCCATCCGCTGCCTTTGAGGAGTCCATCCCTTCACCTCCTATCGCACCATCCACTCCAAACCAATCCTATCAAGATCCTTCCCAAAAGCATGTTGACATCCCCCAAAGCATAAATGAAGATATCATCATACCATGTCTTCCATCCATAGTGCAGTCACTATCCCCGCCATCTCCAAAACCTCAAGCCATACCTCCTCTACTGTAGGATATCTTTTCATCCCATCAGCTAAATCAAGATCCTATCCTACCATCTCCTCCAATCTATGCTTCCATCTTACCACCTATCCAAGCTATTTCACCATCTATAATATACCCTCTTGGTTCACTTACATTCATCCATAGTGGCCTCCTCTTAGCAAAAGAATTAAGAATAGTATCTCCCTATTACAGTACATCAGATAAAGCACTTCCACCATTTTTTGCAAGCAAAAAGTATCCTCAGCTAGTTCAAATGCTCAATCGATGGCATTATCAAGGTCAAGGTTTAGGACCACAAGAGGAAGGAATCAGAAAGCCTATTATTGCACAAAAAAATCTACGATTTCATGGTCTTGGATACGTATCCAAAGGCTCACCATCTAAAGGTGTTGGTACACCACACCCCCAAACCAAGCCTATCTCCAAACCCCCCATGCCAGCCTCCCATCACTCCTTCAAGAAATGCCATTAAATCCCTTTATCTTAATTAAAAATATTTAATTAAGGAATCCCTCCCAAAAATGTTTAAATCTTATTTAAACATTATTTCCTTATTTATTAATTATTTAATTAATAAATTGACCAAAAAACCCAAAATAAATTAAAAAATTATTTTTTGCCCAAAACTTGGCCAATTTCCTTAAGACCACTAACCTCTTCCAAAATCTTCTAATCCTTCTTTAATTTTGATTAAAGGCTAATCCCATCATTTCCTACCCCTAATCCCAACTCAAAATATTTAATTAAGATTAAATATTAATCGTCATGTTTATTAATTTTTTTTTAATAAATATCTCCTCAACCCAAACGCTTGAAATAAATAAAACTTTATTTATTTCCTAAAAATCTAATTTATCCTCATCCTAAGAAGTTCTAGACTCTTCTAGAAAATCTTCATCCTCATCCTAGGAAGTTCTAGACTATTCTAGAAAGTCTTTATCCTCATCCAAAGTCTAGACTCTTCTAGAAGATGTCTTTAAACCTAATCCTAATCCCCTCCTAACCTTGTCACATTCCCTAAACATGGGTCAAAACTTACTAACCCAAGCCAAAGTTAACAAATATCTCCTCCTTCACCCACCCTCATTAAATGCCATCCACTTGCCTATCCCTAAGCTGATCCTAAATTGTCCTAATCCATCCTCTAATCATTTGCACAATCCTAAGCAATCTTGATACCTTCTTAATCAATCCCAAGTCGAAATTCCTCTCATCTCCCTCAAAATATCCCAACCATAAAACTTTATGAAGCCCACTAGGCCATAAATGACTCTTCCAAAGCCCTTTCATTGCTCTTACAAGCCATTATGAGGGTATTTATGAAGATTTTATCCCTTGAGCCTCCTTTGTTGACTCATCCTTCCCCTTTCCTCCATCCTCTCACCCTGTGACATGTGTCACTCCCTGATTGGTTGTAAGGAAACACAATTCATGTGCTCTCCTCTCATGCAATCTGAACCCTCCATGAGCTTTTTCCCATCCTTGCATCTTAGCCCTCAATCCCTCAAGCCTCTTGCCTATAAATTGGATCCTTCCCCTTTGTAAAACAACACAATCCATGAAGTAAAGTCATAATGCCGTTTTAAGAAGCCATTTTACATCAAAACCATACACTCACACCCAAATTCCACCTCCATTTGAAGCCATTTTTGAAGCATAAGCTTGAGCATACATCCTATCTATTTAGACAAAGCCACTCAACAAGAGAGCTTCTTATTGAGAGAGTCCATTAATGGCTCATATTCTCAATTGAGAGCTCATCTTAGTCTATCTTGAAGTTTATGAATTTTGTTTAATTTGTAGAAGCTTTATTTAAATTTGGTTTCTATTAGCATACTAAGATTGCTCATATACAATAACTGCTTTGAATGCAAACACTCAAGGACACATGGATATGCTTAAATTTTTTCTAGTGACATGCTCTCTATTGCTACATCTGGAATGTAGCAATTTTAGATAGCTAATACATATATGAATTTAGTTATGTTATACTATCTACAACTACAATTATAACTAGTCAATTGATTATAGTAGTTTTTTGGGGTCTCAGATGGTTGTGATTCCTTTTATTTGGGTTGTGATTCCCTAGCAACTGTAGCAAGATCAAATACTTTGATTAGTCCATTAGTATATACTAACACTAAAGCAAGTCATGATACTTGATCAACATTAGTAATTAATAAACTATAGAAACAAATCGTTTTTATGGACACAATATTTTTTCTGGTATATTTATGTCATAAACTAGGCTTATGTATTGAATACTATATAAGTGCAAGATGTAGGCGAATATTACAGTATACTCTTTTGATTTTTTGTATAATGATATGGTGTTATCTGATTGCAAAAATATTTCAACAAATATAAATGTATGAAGATGAGGTAAATCTCTAAGCTAAAACATATAGCTCAAGAATTATTTTTTAGTATGAACATTGTTTTTACGTTGGACATGCATGCTCCTATCTACCTCTAATGCTTATTTACTATCACAGGGTATTTTCTTGTTTCAACAATCATTTGAAGGATCTGTTCGAGGAGTTTATTACTCTCTCTTACATAGTCCACTAGTTCAACTTGTATGATGGTTACATTCAATCATTCTTTATTATTGTATGTACCTACCTGACATCTCAAGGTAAATATGAACTACCTATTTTGTATGTCCCTGACAACTTGTTGTTCTTTGTCTTCTACATCATCTCCAGCTGCTAGTTCTAGCAATTTATTCATAGTCATGTCAAGCAATTATGTTGCTCCTTCATCAAATGTGGTTGCTCATAGGTCCCCAGTCTGGTCTTGTAATTATATGTGGACCATGTAGCTATAATTGCATAAATTACTTCTTGCATTTTCCACAATAACATTCTTCATTTTCATTTTTAGACAATTTTTTCTTACACTGCTTTCTTACCACTTGGTTGGGGCAAGCTGGGGAGGATAGCTTGTCTGTGTTGATCTCTATAGTGGTTGCTTTCATGATGCACTTTATAGCATGAGTAGAACACCTAATTTAATCATGTATGTCATGAATTTTCATTTCTAATACTAGAGGAGGTTGTAGGGTGTAGTTAACTGATGGCTCACCACTGTCCTTAACATTGTCACCAAACCATGATTTCAACTACTCTATCTCTAGAATCTAAACATTGATAATTAGTTGTGTATTACTTGTGGCGTTGAGTACTCTTCCATTGAATTCAGTAACATGGCCCCCCGTGACCACTAGAATTATAGTGTCTTGCATGTAGTATATTTTTTGCAATTCACTATCCACTTGCTTGGCTATTGAGCCCCAAAGTGTTAGATCAATGGGCATGCAAGTCATATCAAGCAGTTGTATGGTGTGTCGAGAAAATTTTATTCCATTTTCTCTTCTTATCATAGAGGTTGGTTATACACACATAACAACCCCTATTACATCAATCATAGAGTTATCGAGTGTGTTTGTAATCATCTCTAGTGGTATGAATGAGAATGTATGGCTTGGAATGCCATTGTCATCTTCACAAGCTACTAGTTTTTTAGCTTTCTTGCAATGTTACTTCCAATCCACTATTCAATTTATTGTACAATTTTTTTGTAGGTTTTATTATTCCTCTAGATAAGAGATACATAGAACCAACTTGTGCTTTCTCATAGTAGTTATTTACTAATTCATTAAACCAACACACATGATTTTTTGTTCCATCACTATCTATTACATCGAAATTGAACATTTGCCTTGCTCCTCTTTGTATCTTATAGTGATGAACCTCCTTTTTTGTAGTTACCCGAATCTTAATGTTCCACCATGGTTAGTATGGATTTATATTCTTTCTCAGTGTAATTGTATCTAGTAACTCTTTGAGAGGACATGGCGGTGTTAGGCAAAAATGGTTCTTTTGTTGTTCATGCATATTTGATAGCAATAGAGTTGTTCTTGCTTCATCTCTATGTTCCAGTGTGAGCTTTGTTGGTGATTTGATTATCTCATTAGATGTAGATATTGATTCTAGTGTGAGAATCATAATCCACATTCATATGGACATTTTATAACAACACTAATGTTAGGATGTTAACTATCATAAGTATGAAAGGCCATAAGAATGAAATATAACTATTCTAGTTTGTGTGACTTCTATTGTCTTACCATACTTTGTTTGTTGTAGAGTAATTGCATTTTGACAGTTGTATTATCGAGCCCACTTTGATTTTGCCAAGGGTAATATTCTCATTGTACTTTGTGAGTAGTGAAGCCTGGTGCACATGCATTCTATTAGAAATACCTAAGCTATAGCAGTTTGCTTCAACTAAGCCTTCTTAGAGTTTACTAACTAAACATACTTGCACAATAGGTGAAGTGACATTTTGTCCAACAATCAATTGATGTATAGTATCTGGTGTAAGTGTATCCATAATGTGTGATACTTTGGTTGCATCGAAATGTAGAATGGATGTAAATGCATAATTAAGATTCTATTAGATCCCACTTTATTGTCAAAATCATAATGAATATAACATATATTATGTTCTAATAATTTCTATATATATGAATGAGTAGTATTAGAAGGTATCTTTGTTCATTGTACAAACATAGCATTTGAACTACATAATAGTAATCTATGTAGTATGCAAGATTAATGTGCGTACTATATATGGGTATGCTATTAATTTGATGAATTTTTTCTAATTTTTAAAAGATTCAAAAGTATAAGAAATAGAGTAGAAATTATAGTTGATACTTTCGGCTGGCTTGGGCCACATGAAATATTGGCATTAAGCAACCTATAGGATATGAATGAAGAATTATTTATCTTAGCTATGATGTACAAAGGATCTATATGAGGTGTGTCCTAAGTTTTTTTAGATAATCTGATATCTGAAATTGACTATATATATTGCTTGTTGCTACTAATTGTAAATACTAAGTGCTGAAACTAAATTATCTAAACTAAAGCATGTGTAGTTTGTAAAAAAAGTGGTGGTGATTGGAGAGGTGATGTAAGAAAGAAGTTGCTAATTTGGCTAGAAACGATATGATCTTTCACACATCTATATGGCTCTGAGTTTTGAAAGTAGAGTAAATGCTTTAGAAAAAAGAGAATCTTGGGCATTAAATTTTAGAGGCAAAATCTCTAACTATTGTTTTTCCTAACCTCAAATATCAAGAGTGGATTTTGAAGATAAAAAAAGGCGATAGATAACAATATAAGTATCCCTTGGTACATCCAAAGCATAGGACCAATTCGTAAATAGAATTAATCGAAGCCAAAAACACCACTGAGAAGTTTATAATGACAATATAAATACCCCTTGGGACATCCAAAGCATAGGACCAATGCATAAATGGAATTAATGGATGCCAAAAACACCATTATGAAGTTTATAAGTTGGATTATTTACAAAAATTCAAGCCAACAACTTAAGTACAGAATCCTTTTACAAAGAAAATCATTTACAGAGAGAAGAAGATGATGTATATAATAGAGTTGTACATTATTGTTTGTAAACCTAATTAACACTTCCTAGGTATTTAAATACTTGCACGTATGTCATATGGCTATTTAACTCACACTTGATATGCCTCTACATATCTATATATATGTGCTATCATTGTTTCAAGAATTTGGCAGTACAAGATGACACAAAATTGGTTTTACGATTTTTGAAAATTCGTACAATTATCCTTACATGTGTCTACAATTATGTTCATAGGCAAACAAATATGGGGTGCCAAAATTTTAGGTTATAGTACCCTACCCATCATTAAGCGTCCATTTTCTATTCCCATAATGGTTAAATTTTTGTTTCCATATGTTAGAGAGATCCATGTCGTACAACTTTGCGTGTAAAATTTAACACGATGACTTAAAAAAGGCATCTACCACATTGCACATTGCTTCTGCTATATCTATAACATGTTTAATGCTTTCAACACTAATGGTGGTAGTGGTCTCCATTATGTTGGACAATGCCTTATGTCTCAAATAATGTCTTCACAATATTGCACAATGTTATGAAAGACTTCATTGATTTCATTATTGCTCTATGGAAATTTGTGTATGGGTGTAGAGACTACCTCTGATTCTACATCACTATTGTTTTCTTGTTCCTTGTTGTCACTCTCCCAATTGGTGTTGGAGATGGTAATGACATCATCTAGATCTTCTAATGCCATTACGTAGTTAGATTATTTCACATACAAAAGTTGATTAGGCCACTAAATGTAGTTTAATGTTTGAGAAAAGTATAATTATTGAGATGTTTTACTATCAAATGCTCCCAAGAGATACTCTAGAAAACAAATGTTGATGACTAGATGTAGTTCAATGTTTGAGGAAAGCATAATTACTAAGATGTTTTACTATCAAATGCTCTCAAGACATACTCTAGAAAAAAGATTATTGTATTCATTGCTTTTCACCAATAGGATTTATTTGCAAAATATATTGTACATATGCCACAAAGAGCCTAAACAAAAAGGGTAAGGTTTCCAACATACAATATGTAATGTTATTTAGCAATGTGAGATGATGGATAAAATCTTGATAGAATGATTTGCAACATAGAAAAGACTTAAACATGTCCACAAGAATTTGTTATCAGGGAATATCAAAACAATGTTATGGAGAAGTAAAGATCACCAACCAAAAAATGAACAACAACAACATTGCACCAAGGTAGTGCCAAAATTGTTGTTAGGGCTATCCTCCAAGAAAAGATGGAGATAGGAAAATCAACAAGGGAAATCAAGCAAAAATATTGATATCTTACACAACATATATTGTCAAAAGAAATGACATAATAAACAAAGTTCAAAATGGCTGATAATCATGGTGCCAAAAAATTGGTATTCTGCTGACTGCAGAATACATAAGAATAGGAGGTACAAGAGTTTTAAAAAAATCAGAAATTCTTGTGAATCTATACATCATAGAATTATTGTGAATGGATTTCTTAAGAAAAATAAAGAAAATAAATTTGAAAGGACAGATCAACTATGTAGACATTATGCCAAAAAATGTAACCAACAAAATCATTATAGCAAGTAGACGATGCTAGTGTGCTACAAAAGATTAAAGCCAAATATATATATAGCCTTCTCACCCATAAGTTGGGCATCATTGAGAAGATGTGGTTCTATCTTAAGAAAAATAAAATACAGTCAAACTCATGGAGAAGAACTTGCAACTGATGTAGAATGGGAGAGAAGAATTATAGATATGGCTATTTTACAACCTACCCCTAAAGTAAAGCTCATTTAATAAAATAGGTTGAATACAGTAATAATTACAATAGTAGTTGGTAGTACTATGTCTCTCGGGTCTCAATAACTATTGATACTTTTAATAAAATAGATTAAATATAGTAACAATTCCAACAATAATTTATAGTTTGATGTCTTTACATTTACATTAGATATGAAATATTTCCTTTTTAATAAAAATTGGAGTTATATAAGAATTCTAAAAACAATTAGGAATGGAATGCTTGTGAATTTGGACATCTCCTAGATGACTACCACTCTCATTTTATTGTTTTAATCCTCCCTCCCTTCATGGTCTTCTACATCTTATACCTTTATGCCTCTTTGAAGAAAGGCAACCTTTTGAATGGTTGCACCCTAGCTCCTTAACTACATTTTGGGGACTTTGTTTTAGGTCCTCTTGTTCTCATTTCAACATTATTTCCAAAAGCTTTTGCAATAGTCCTCAATTTTGCAGGGGTGTATGCCAACTCTTTCTTGTTTGGCATCTTGCCTCCATTGATGCCATGGATCTATAAAAGTAGATTTTGGAGTGATGATGATAGGCTGAAGATATTGTGGAAAAAGAGATGGAAAGCGAAATGAAGACATACATGCAAAAGATTACAAGTAAAGAATGTGAGGTCTGAGCATCTGTCTCACTTTTCCCAGGTTAAATAATGCCATTAGGTAGCACTATGGTGGTAAGTTGCATTAGTAAAATCAAATATCTGCGGTTAAGTTAGGTCAAAAGATTTAGAGGCTCTCATGACAACACGTATGAAGGCTTGAAACATTTTAGTTAATATTATTGGATTTTGAAGGTTGGTACATTTTCATCTATATCCATTTAATAAACTATATCTAATCTAGTTTAAGCTTGAGAAATAATATCATGAAGACTATTGACCTCAGGAAGATTGTTTCACATTCCTATCTAATATTGTATTAAGACATCCAAGCAACCAATTTTGCGTAAAATAATGCATCCAAAAGATCATAGCTGAAGAATGCTATATACTTTGTATATTGCATTGAGGTAGTGGAGTAGTTAAATACCGATTATCTTTGCACAATGTAGTACGATAATTACATAGACATAGTATTATTTGGAATGCTATATCATAGAGCCAATTAATGTAATATCTTGACAAACATGTGCTAATAATTTTTGTAATGATAATTTCCCTCAAGGTAAATTCAGATGATTGATGTGGAACACAACATTGGCATTCCTTGTATGACGCTCAAATTAGGGATGTAGAAATTCTTCGGACATTGGGTACAACTCATCAAACCAATAAAGATGCTCAAACCTATGATGTTTCAGCCCCCAGTTGCTCGTGATAGGATGCAATATTAAAGAGAAGATATAGTCCGTCTATGTCCATGTTGGTATTTGCTTGAGCAAAGCCAAATTGCAGTCTGAATATATCACCATGGTAGTGTAAACACCCTAAACTCGGACTATTCAACTATGGCCTCCACAACATATGTTCTATCCACAATTGGGCAATTCCAACCAGTAAATATCCATTCTCTAGATCACTTGCTACTGGTGAGTGGAACCAAATTTCAGTTGGAACATAATGTATATGCATTAGAATGTAGGTACAATAGCTGATTAATTTTGAAATATGTAGGTATGTAAAGAGATGGTCAACATTGTGTTGTGGTGGTAGTCGATATGTAATCAGGCAATAGTGTGCCAACAACTCTTGAGTGAGCATAGATATTTCTGTTTTATCAGTATAGATTATGTACATATATGTGTCTTGGATGAAGTCAGCCGTCACAGTGGTCCTGCATCACAACATGGTTGTGCAGCAGATTATAATTATTGTTCAGTCTGGTATTCTTTACATTTCTTGGGGATTTATAGACCACATTCAATATAGGTCAACATAGGGCTAAATGGAACTCATAGAGATCAAATTGTCCTCTAATCGAAGAATAGAGTCAGATTACTGTCTTCCTTGGTCTGATAAGGTTCACTATTGTCAATGGATCTCTATGAAACGCGAGATATACTCTCAGCTCAAAATATAATGAACAAGATTAAACTGGAAGAATGCATTTGAATGTTGATAAACAGTCACTGTAAAATCAATATTGATAAATGGTTGACGAGAGCTAATAAAGTGAATTTCAATATAGAAAAGAGATGATGTAAACTCGCAAGCAGATTTAAGTAGATTTGTGAGCATTGTATCAGACCCTCCTGAGCTGAATTATTTTAAAGAATAACAAGCAGGAGACTATAAACAGATATAAGATGCAATTTTAAAGAAAGTTGATTAGAAATTTCAGTACTAATTGAAGGAGGAGATCAATCATTTATACTTTTTAGAAATTTCAGAACTAATTGAAGGAGGAGATCAATCATTTATACTTTTTTAAATTTCTTTGGAAGAGACATCTTTCAGTCAATAAAGATCATTAGGTCAATCTAAAACCCTTGGAACAATTCAAGAATTTGGTCCATATGCAAAACTTGAAGAACATAGTTGCAGACTCATATCAAAGATAAAGTTGAAGGATAAGATGCAGTTCATAGACTGTGATTCTGTTGGTCAAGAAAGAATGCTGCGGGAAAACTAAAGCCAAATCTCAGTAATAAGCCAGTCAAATTCATTTATTTCTACAAATTCACGCAGGCAGCAACGTGAGGAATTCCCGGTGGGCTATCGCCCAGGTGAAAGCCTCGGCTAATTAACTTAATTTAGTAGGATTTACAATATTGACTGTAGGAACAATAAACGTCATTGAATATTGTGAAGCACTTATTAATGTATGTTTGACCGTGTATATGTACCCGAAACTCCGCATCGACAGCTGTTCCAAACCGTCTGGTCAACGCCGCAAATATAATTCGGAATCTTCATTCGTCCAGGTTTGGAAGTTACACAGTGAATGCAAGTACAGAAATAGAAATCTCAATGAACTCCACTTGCACTTATTTCTAAATATTACTGAGTAAAGCTGTCCTCCGGATGTTTGCCGACAGAATAGTTCACAAAGCTGTCGACCTTCGTTGTTTCCTTTGTCACTTTCAACTTCGCAGACCACTGAGGACAGCCAATATCTTGAGGTGTCGCCGACCACTTATCGATCAACTTATATAGATGAGTTCCTCTTCTCAGTTTTCCTCCCATGGTCGAGTACAATACTGAAATCAAGTCCAAACATGGAGAATGATGGGAATGAAATTAAATACAAAGGTGTGAGAAAGAGGAAATGGGGGAAATATGTGGCAGAGATTAGGTCAGGAAGGAGATCCCGCATATCGCTGGGCTCATACTTCACTGCTGAGGCTGTAGCAAGAGCTTATGACACCGCTTTGTTGTGCCTCCGAGGGCCCAACGCAACGTCATTCAATTTCCCAGACTCGCGCTTCGACACAGGTGCATTGGATGCAGTAAATGCTCAAGGGAATCTTTCAGCCGATGTTATTCGAACAACAGCAATTGCGGTAGGGTCAAGATTCGACATTGACGAAGCGGGGTCTTCAATGGCAGCGGGCTCGAGCGGTGAGCTAACACAGGGCGAAGCTTCGATTCAAACCAGAGAAGCAGAAAAGCCGGATGAAGCGCATCACATGGTAGAGGCAGAAGAGAGTGATGTCAAATATCTCTTAGAATCTCCAGAACACATAACATTTGAGGAGAGCATTCAATTGCCTCCATTTCAGCCAGATTTACCGAACAACCAATCGGACCCCTATCCACATTCCCATACTTGGATTGCCACGCCAAAGCCGCCTTCATAACAAGCATAAATTGATTAATTAATTAATTTATATATATATGTAATAGTACCCAAAACGACTCTCATTTTTAGTATCCTGCAATGGAATCATGAGGTTCCATAATAGTTATATAATCTAAAAATTTCATTGATATACTAATGTTTACAAAAGGTTTATTAATTTGTATGTTTTTTTGGAATTGAAAAGTACAAATTTTTAAAAATTGTATTAGCTCATGATGAAAAAAGCAATGAAAAAATTCAATTTTCTTTAACAAAAATACAACTATTTTTTCCACCACCTCTATTAATGCATGCATTGATTGCAACTTTATCTTTTCCACATTTCTGACAAGTGGATAAACATTTTAATAAAACAATCATTTTTCTAACACCTCTATTAATTGAATGCATCAATTTCAATTTAATATTTTTCACATTTGTGACAAGTGGATAAAGTTTTAAAAAAAGACAACCAGTTTTAATTGATGTTTATTTTTGTAATCTGTAAAATGTTATTCAAATATAGATATTTTAATCAAATATAGAGTTAAATATATTTCTTATTTTAAACACATTTATTATTTAAGATAGTTTATGAAGAAGAACTCATATTCATATGAATTTAAGTGGTAGAAATTTAGTTCATACATTATTATTTGTATTATTCATATGCGACATAATTAAATTAAAAATAATAATAAATATTACTTTCTTTTGAAATTCACAAATATTTATCAATTTATTTATAATTCAAAATTATAATCATATTATTAGACTTATCCAATGTGTTTGGTTTTTTTAAAGCATAAATGTTATTTTTAAATTAATTTATGTTTATTTATTTTTATGCATTAGATTTAAGCATAAAAATATTGTCTAACTTCTTCGATTGGATGAATTTACCGCTTAAACAAGATATATCAAAAAATTTAATAATTAAAATTAATCAATTTAACTATTTTTTAAAAAAATTATATAATTTTATCTATATCTTATATATAATTAGTTGATAAATATCTTTGGTATGATAAATGCTCTTTAGGATGTCATCTAATTTTAATTTAGCATGATACTATAATGTTTATTTATATATTTTTTTACTGTTTTAATTAATATATATCATTGCAGTTATATAATTTAATAATATACTAACTATACTCTATAATTTAATTTAGTTTAGCACTATAATATTATATTTTTCATTACTATTTATTTGTTATATTTATTAAATTAAATACATTATACTTTAACCAAAACTTACTTCAATCAACCATAAAATCATGAAGGCGGAAACTTTGGCACATGGGGCCCTTGTTTATTCTATATATTAGTAGAAATTTTATATAGTGGATAAGTGGTTCTTGCACCAGTTTAAGTGCAATGTTGTGCCAAATGGGGAAAATACTTTGTACAAAATAATGCGCTGTAGCACTACAAAAAAATATAGTCTTGTTCAATATTTTTTAATTTACCAATTTCTTCACATAAATTGAATACAAGTTTATCTTGTCACTGCTTATCATTGATGTAGGGTAATAGGTTCCTTGAAAAGCGAAATAAATTCTGAGGATATTCCACTGACTCTTGTTAAAGATAATGATTGTGGATGTGTCCATAGTCACCTTATCATGAGAATCGCTTGATTTGACTCGACGTCAAATTAACCATCAGACATGTAAATCATAGTTTTATGAAATGTAACTCAACCCAAGATTCTCTTCAAAGTTTAAAAAAATACTAGAATAAGGAGAAGAAGATATAGTAAACAACAATTAAGGGACCAACTATCATAAACAAAAGTTGATAAAAAATATGTGAAACAACGTTGTCTATGTAGGGCTAAAACACATTTTTAAAAAATTTTTTTATGAGTTTTAACTTATTTAAAAAGACAAACAAATTGGTTATGTTAGTGAATTTTGGCCCCTTCATAGCCAAAAACATGTGAAATAGTCATAATGACTATTCAGCAGACAGAATGGCTAGCTATAGGACTTAATTAATTTAAAAAAATTTATAATACTATGAGATTGTAATTTTAATTTGATATTAAATAATAAATAAATATTTATAAAAAATCATTTTGTGGTAGACGATTCCTGAAACAATCACATACAAAAATAGAAGTTGACACTATATAAAATAAATATTTGGAGCCGATACTATAGGTGCAAGTGTAAGAAATCCCAAGTTATCATTAGCTAGGATTTATCAAATAGAAGATTCATTACCACTACTACTCTTGCAAAAGCCACAATCTAGTACAAAATAGCATCAATAGAAATAAACTCAGTAGTTATATGAGAGAGTAGACAACTAACGTTTTGTTGGATCTGCATAGATTGATGTATTTCTTTATTGAGTATTTTGTTCTTCCATTGCATGTAAAATTTGAACATAATTTTACTTGTTTTCTATAAAGTCTATTCGTACATCTCTTTCCTTTGACTTTTTCAATTCTTAGACTAGTAATATACAACTAGCAATCACATCTTAGTAAGAGAAGACTTACTTTAGCATATATTATTGTCTTACACAAAGAAAAATGATAGACCACTTACCCAATAATGTTATAAACATAACAAATGTTAATTGTTGAATTTCTTGTTTTATTCACTTAGTGAGAAGATCACAAAAAAAGGTGATTCAAAATATAAATAAATAAAGATTGATATTCTTACATTATTACCATTCTTTAAGATATACATTTAAAGTGCATCAATTGAATTGGATATATTCATGTTGTAAAAAATTTAAATTTAATATTAGATGAAACTTAAATATACAAGATTCTTAAAATTCTAAAAATTCAATTCAATTTTTTAATATTATAATCTTAATTGTAACTAAATTTAATATAATTTAATATATATTATCTTATAATTAAAATATATATTTTATAATATATTATATTCTATTTAAATTTTAAATATAAATTTTAAATAAAATACATTAAATTAAATGCAAATATAATATTTGTACTATGAAATGGTTAAATATTTTAATATAATATAAATTCTATAAATGTTATGATCATTTTTTTTTATTGCCATTAACCATATTGGAAGTTTTGAAGGTTCTTAGGCTGAGATACTCTACAACTAAAAATAATCCATTAGTTGTATGATGATCTTACTTTGACAATAAAAATAAAAATTAGTTGTGACCATGAAGTTAACATCTCTATATTGAACTCTATTTATTTAGATTGTACAACTAACACATCAGTATTTAGATATGTTCAAAGTGTAATATTCTTCTCTAGGCTCATCGACAGTTGCCATTGGCTCTACACTCATTGAGGATGACATTCATGAGTACAATAAATAATTTATAATAAAGTTTGTGAAAATTAAATCATAAAATAAGTTGGAGCTAGCTATAATAATTCATGTTCACTATGCAGGAAAAAGAGAGGTGTGCTTGAGAAGTATATTAAGGATTTGAAGGGGTTAAATAGGCTAGTTTAGGAATAGAAGGAGGGGAACATCTATATAGAAGACTAACATGTATATCTTACCATGGGGACACTATGTTTCCTTTTCAAATGTCTTATTATATATTTTTACTTTAGAAGGAGGGTATGGTTGTTCAAATTGTAATTCCAAGGAAAGAATTAGGGGAATTTGAGAGGACTATGCAATATTTTGAGTTTCACTTGAGCAATTTTGTAGAGGATAATGCTAATTTTAATTGTTGCATGGAGGAGATGTCTATTTTTTTGTTTATTTGGAAATGGCTAGATTTGGTTGGTGGGCGATATTAAATTCTTCCATTTCCACTTTGAAACACCATTTCCTATTCACTTCACCCAAATTTTTATTTGTGGATATTGCAAAATAGGATGTTGAGAAGACAAATGAAGAATGAGAAAGTCTTAAGTCTACCCTCCACCCATTATTTTATCTATAGAAATTATTTTTCTCCTCTTTTTCCGTATAAAAATATGTAGATGATAATGTAGAATAGGGCGCTGAACAGACAAATGGAGAATGAGAATGTCTTTGGTCTACCTTTAGTACATAATTTTTGTTATACAAATATATTTGTTCTCCTCTTTCTACATATAAATTACTATAGATTGACAAAGATGATAGCATATGCATCCATCCAATCATTTCAATAATTCACAGTCAATGCATTGTGTTTCTTGCAAATTTAACATACCAAATCTTAAGATGTTTTATAATATGGATTTTGATCCATCATAGTTGTTGATATTAATTATAATAAATTTGATATATTATACAAAATATACTTTAAATTTTTTTAATTAGATATTATGTATTATAATATTATATTAATTAATAATATAAATATAATTTTTTTGTTTTTTGTTTTTTATCAGTAAATGACCGAAGACTTATGAATTTTATTAATTAGAGAAATTAAGTAGATGTTTCTCCGATCAAATGGGTAGTGGTAGGAAAGAACGGAGAAGGAAACCTCCAATCTTTCCTAGGACCTTGGTCCTTTATTATTACAATTTTAAAAGGGGTATACTCCAATCTTTTATAAAAGTTTCAAGTTTTAAGAATTCAAAAGAATGGATCAGATACATCTAGAGGAAGAAGGACACCCTAAACTATGTTAAGGACCCAATTGCTTTCAAAAGAGAAGGGTGAGGTAGAAAAAGATGTCTTGATCTTTGTTTTCCTTTCTTAAAGATTATATCATAGAAATATAGCATTTTTAAACTACTCCTTCCTTACTTACTCACATGTATTGAAACTCATATATAACATTAGTTTAGAGTGAAAATAATCATCACAATAGACATTCCTATATTTCTGAATAGTGATGCTAGATAGATTTCAATAATCTAAATGGTATAAGGTTCCCAAGTAATATTATGTGTATGAAAGGAAGCTTGAACCTACTTAACCATTTAGTGAGATACACTCATGTCAAGTTCATCTGATTCTTGTATTGATATGATTTTAATTAAAGTCTCAAATGCTATTAGAATTCCTACTAAAATCACGTATATTAGGGACTACCTTTAAATTTTAGTTTCAATCACTTACTAAAATTACAAAATGAAATTTCTCATCAAAGAGCCTGAGCTGAGTTTAGTTTTGTCTCTATTACTTAAATAAATAAAATATAGGACAAAATTAAATCATAATATTGCTAGGATTTTACTTTTGATTTTTCTTGATTATACTATTAAGATTTTACCAATTGGACATAAATAAATATGCATACTACTTGATTCAGATACCACCAAACCTAGATCACAAGGCCAAAAATGCTAGCAAGTTTGATGCTCAACATTATGTTTTAATTTGTTAAATCACATGTTGTTCCATTTCCTAACCTAAACTAACTGATAATTAGAGGATTTAATCCATACAATGAGAGACTAATCCAAAATCTTAAAGAGTATATTATATTAAGAATAGAGAATTACATAAGATCCTTCAAGATATTGATATAAACCTTGCTATATAGTCAAATATACAAGATTAGGGTATGTGCAAGATCATTGTGTGCCAAAAAGTGGCGGCTTGAAAAATATGTAGTTTTGAAATGCCTCAAAGCATTTCAAAATCTATTCCAACTTTTTTCCCACCCACCCTAATACTAAATGAAAATAATTAATACCTTTATAAGGCCTACTATATCTTTCAATACCAAACATAAATGATCAACTTAAAAACTATCCCGAAAATGTGTTGTTCACCTATTTTTGTGTATTTTTTACTTCAAACATGTAGCTGATGAATGTTTTTACCAAAATTTGATGAAATGAAAAGGGTTTCTTAAGAATGTCCTTAGCTTTCCATAAATGTAAGGTTTCTCAAATTATGACTTCAATAATTAATTACTACTTATTTTCTAATGGAGTTATGTTTAAAGTGTTGATTGACACACTACTAGAAAAACAACTATAACTTTCAAATTGTACAACATTTTTGAAATCTAAAATATGCATTGCATTCTATACTTTGTCTACTATAAAGAAAATTTAAAAATGAGTTTTTTTGCAGAGTTTTGAATTACTTAAGGTGGCTAGACATGAGAGATATTTATTCCAAAAATATTAAAGTAGAAACTTAAGAATTAATTATTTATTTAGAATAAATATATCAAAAAAATGTGTCACATCCAAGCACGACTCTACTTCTTATATCTAGAATATTATTAAAAAATATTATCATTTGACTTTGATTAAGGTGGTCAAACTTATATCTACTTCTTATTTTTGTCCTAAATTTTTTGTACTATTACATTAAAATTCAAAATTTTGACCAATGAATTTTAATTATTTTTAGATAAGGCCTAGTAGTTTTGAAACAAAATTCAATTTCCTAGAGATTTTTTTCTCTCAAATTTTTGATATAAAGTTTATAACAAGTAGAAAATTGGAAGTCAATTTGACATAACCCTGATTTGTTGATTTTTTGTTGACACTTAAGAGCATAGCTTGGTTGACCACGATCTTTCACATACCCACTACTAAGGTGATGTACCCTGACCAAATAGATATAGTAGAGGATGATATCAAGATGCCAAAATAGATACATCTCTAAGATAATAGTAGGGGCTATCAAAAAAAGAATGCCCTGATAGCACCAAATGAGGAAAAAGCCCTAAGCAATAAGGGAGCCCCAAAGAAACAAAACCCCAAAAACTAGTGGCAAGGCTAAGATGAAAGAGTAAATGAAAAGGATCTAATAAAAAGATAAGGCACCACTTGACGACCCAAAATCACCAAAAAAAATCTCACCAAGCCTAATCCTCCTCCTTCTTTACACATACCATTATGATTTCTAAAGTATCTAGTAAGTTTGTCACCATACACCCAAGAGGAAAGACATAAGCTATATTTTCTTTGTTGCACTTGTAGATATTAGGGCGAATGAACTTTACATCATTGAGATTGTCCAAATCCACCCCAGGTTCAACATATTCAGATAATTCTAGAGCCATACCGAGCCCTACTCCTCCACAATCCCTCTCCAATGTAGGAGGAAGTTGATATTGGCTTCCATCTTTGACCATTCATGAAAAAAATGAGTTTTGTCCCTAATAGACAAGATATGATGCTAATGAATATTTGCTAGCCCTAAACTAATAGGATCTTGGATCATATAGACCTTAGGGAGGGGAATACATAACTAAGGGATAATGCTACGAACTGAATTCTCCAATCCCTCCAACCAAGTAGAGTCAAAGATGTTTTTCTAGAGGCTAATAATATCTAAAAGACCTACATGAGCCTAAGCTAGACAAGTAATAAAAGACCCTATGTTGAATTTTTTTGTATGCCATGTCAAGTTGTAATTAAAAGACTGCTCACCTAAGGCTCTATTAATAACTATCCTTGATAGATCATCTATAAGATTCATGATTCTATTCCATTTCTCTTGTTTTAAATTTCCCCTAAATGTTGTGGTTCAAGTTTCTAGGGTGTGGAAAACTACAACTACAAACTCCATTAGATACAAAAAATGAAAACTAGGGAACACCAGTGACATATGAGATGCAAATGAGAGGGAAGCCTCTTTTATAGAGGAAGCTAGAAATGAAGGAACTAGAAACTACTAGAAAATTTGAAGAGTTGCCTACATGATTGAATGCAATCTAAAGCATGCTAGTACTATCCATACTCATTGCCAAAAAATAATTAAAATTTAAAGCCTAGGTGTTGATATAATCTAGACAAAAGAAGAAATACAAATACTTAGATTAAATATAAACTTGTAATACATTCCCTTATTTTAAAGGATATCTTTCTATTAGTTGCTAATTTTATGTACTAGCAAGCATGCTAAAGGAATGTTGAGTTAATTAGGAGTACAATAAAAGGTAGTTATATTTAGGATAGATAATTATTAATATTAAGTCACAAGTTTACTTGTCTCAATTTATTAGTATATCCTCTTCGTTAGCTTCCTTATTTTCAAGATAATTTTCTTTTATGTTTCCTTCTTAGTATATATGCCAAATTTAGTTTCTTCTAAATTTTAGTATTTCTTCTAGTTTTGAGTTCAACTCCCAATTTGGGGTTTTCCTTTTCCTTAATGCATTAAGAAAAATTTGGGAATCCCCTTATATTATTTTTTCCTTAATTCCTAAATTTAAACTTAGTTGAAGACCCTCTTGAAGGGCTTCTAATTCTTGCTAAATTATTTGAGATTCAATACCCATAGGCTTAACTCTTTTGATGATCCATTTTCTAGAATCTGAATTATTAGTACATCATATTCCTACTATTTTGGGATTTCCCCTAGATGTCTCGTCAAAATTCAATTTTGACCATCCTTTGGGCAAAGGTTCCCATTTGCATTCCATCCTAGCTTTCTAATTATTCTTGTTGTATACTAGTGGAGGATTAATAAGCATGTCCCATTTTTGCTTCATTTTTTCATCCCAATCTATAAAGGGTCCTTCCCCTTTTGTTGTTATCCTTAAATGATTGTTCACGACTTCTATTATACAAGCTTCTACTTTATCAAGCAGTGAAGATGAATTGAGTTATGAGTCATAGAATATCCTCCTATTCATCTCTTGCTAGATCTCCCACATACTTGTATGGATGGTCTAATGTTCCATAGTTTTTCTTAAACTTTAAAAGAGCATCCATTCGGCCCTCCTCTCAAGAGGTTCTCAAGATCCTCTAATAGGGGAGACGTCTAATTAAGCTTTTGTTGGAGCCATTCCCAATATTATTTTTGCATATGGACATAGAAATAATAGATCTTATGTTGACTCGGTATCTTATTTAGATAGATAGTACCTTGATGGTCCCTCTATTCCTATCTTCCTAAGCCTATTTGTTGTTAGGATTCTCTTCTAAATTTCTACACAGAGGAAAAATCTTGCCTTTGGTAGGTATGCTAAATCCCAGTATAGCTTGAGAGGCATATTAATAGCTTCCCATCTTTGAGATTATATTATTAGATTGTATCACCCTTTAACACTATATCGTCCATCTTTGGAGGCTCCCTAAATGAGTTTGTCACATCTATCTTTATTATTGACCTTACGTTACTTAAGGATTCCCTCAAAAGTCTTCTTCTCCTCAAGATCCAAATTTGTGTTTTCCAAGGTTTTTTCACTCCTAAATATCTTTCCCATTTTCCTTTTGGATTTTTTTATAATTACTTACCTTAGTACCCCATATATTTAATAAAGTATTTTTAATAGTGGCTAGGATACTTAAGCTCTCTAGGTGGGGGAATCCATCCCAAGAATATTCCTAGAAGAGAACTTCTTCTCTTTTACATATATCCCAAGTTACATATGTACTAATAAGAGATTGATATTTTATCATAAAGCTCTGACTTTCTGAGCCTATTGGTGGATTACACATTCTTAAAATGGATGTGGGGTCTATTTCATTTAAGTATTTATTATATAGGATTTTGGCCCATTTTTGTTCCTATTCTTCATATATTAGCCATACTAATTTTGCACCTAATGCTTCATTTTGCCAATTGAGATTTTTTGTTGCTAACCCTCTTAATTCTTTAGGTTTACAAATATTGTCCCATTTTATTAAGGCCATTTTCTTTTGTTAATCTATGTCATTCTAGAAGAAACTTCTTAGTTTTCCTTCTAATTTCTTATTCACTTTTTTGGATAATGAGAGACATGACATCTAATATTTGGGTATTGTTGAGAGGATTTCTTTTATTTTGGTTTCTTTTCCTACCTTTATTAGCCATTTCCCTTTATAACTTCCAATTTTCTTGTCCATTGTTTCTAAAATATTATTCCATTCTTTAATGTGTCTTGTTCCTTTTACTAACTCTATATCGAGATATTTACATAGAAATGTTCTTATCTTATATCCCATAAAGTTTCATATTTGGTTTTCTTAGATTTTTTGTTTGTGAAGAATATTTCAAATTTTTTATGCCTTTACTTTTTGTCCTTAAGCTTCTATATATTGATGGATAATGTCTTTGAAGTTTAGAGCTTTTTCCAATGAGCTTTCTCATGGTAGAATTGTGTCATCATCAAATTATTGGTGATTAATATTAGGTATATTTTTTGCTATAGTTATGCCTCTAATTTCTCCTTCCATTTATGCATTTTTTATTGATCTCCTAAGTGCTTCTGCCATAATGATGAAAATGAACGATGATAATGGATCACCTTGTCTAATGCCTCTTGAACTATTGAAAAATCCTTCCAAGATTCCATTAATGAGTAGTGAATTTTAGGTGTTGATATACAAATAAAGATCATGTTGATCAAATTGCAGGAAAACCCAAAATTTTCTAGGATTTTACATAAGAATCTCCAATCCACCATATCCTATGCTTTATGTATGTCCTATTTCATAGAAATACTTGCCTCTTTATTCTTGATTTCTGAATGTATCATTTCTTAAATAATTATTATGCCATCTATCGGTAAACATATTGTTATTTTATTCTACTCTTTGAATGCCCAATATTCTTGAAAAATATCTAGTTACAATAGTTGGGAAATCATAGCTAAGTGATTGAATTCCCTCTAAATTCTTAGGTACAACTCCCTCAAATTTGTGATTTGTAATGAATCTTGTTTATTCATAAATATAAATGGGCTTTGTTCTTGACCAAAGAACATGAGAGGTAAACCAAGTTAGGCCTAAACAAGAACTAACTCAGGCAAAGATTTAGGTCTTATCTAAACTAAGCAATTCTGTAAACTCACACATCTTATGAACTCACACAAATTGATTGAATGTTAATTGATTCTATCCATAAATTAATTGCTTGACTGAAAGCTTCTAACTGTAATAAGGAAGAGACTAATTTGAAGGGGGGGAAAAAATCTCTTTAAACTTTGAATAACACTACTATTATCTAAATCTTGTTGTATTAAATAGTGAAAAAAAAACTATATTTATTCCTTAACTCAATTCATCTGAAAGAGATATCATAAGCTATCACAAAAATAATGGAACAGTAAATAATCAACATAAAATACATTCAACTTGTCTCTGTAACATGAAGTATTTCATGCCAAAAATTAGTTAACCTTCTATTAATGTTTCAATCAGGTACATATAGATTCTGAGATGACCATTACAAAATGAGACTCAAATCAGTTCATCTCGTCAAAATTGACCAATGGAAAGGATCCAATTACAAGTTATAATCTTTACATCAAAATATAAAAGGCGAGGATGAGAATCACTTCACCTTCTTTCCTTTTTGTGACTTTTCCTTATAGGCTTTCGTGGCAATAATAATTGGGATCAACTCCTCATGTCTATGAACATGAACATTAGTGTATCCTAAGAGTCACTTTGAATGCTCTCTAGCTAGATCTTTGATGGCATTCAACCACTCCTATATTTACTTTAGGGTATGTGCAAGATCATGGTGTGCCAAAAAGTGGTGATCTAAATAATATGTAGTTTTGAAATATCTCAAACCATTTCAAAATCTATTCCAACTTATTTCCCACCCACCCTAATACTAAATGAAAATAATTAATATATTTATAAGGTCTACTACTACTTGAAAAATAACTATAACTTTCAAATGGTACAACATTTTTTAAATCCAAAAGGTGCATGACATTCTATGTGTCTTCCACAATAAGGGAATAATAGGAAAAATTAAATTTTGCAAAGATTTGAATTAGTTGAGGTGGCCAGACATGAGATTTTTTTATTTCCAAAAATACAAAAGTAAAAAATTATTTATTATTTATTTATTTATAATAAAAATACCCAAAATTATGTGTCACATCTAGGCACGAGTCTATTCCTTATATCCAGAATATTATTAAAAAATATACTATCATTTGATTTTCTATTAAGGTGGTTAGACATACATCTACTTCTTATTTTTGTTCTAAATTTTTTTGTAATATTGCATTAAAATTCAAAATGTTGACGAATAAATTTTTATTTTTTTGAGATAAGTCCTAGTAGTTTAGAAACTAGATTCAATTTTCTAGAGATTCTTTTCTCTGAACTTTTTGATATAAAGTTAATAACAAGTAGAAAATTGCATGTCAAGTTGGCATAACCCTGATTTTCTAATTTTTTATTACCACTTAAGAGCATAGTTTGGTTGACCATGATCCTGCAAATACCCTTTGCAACCACATGTACACACCCACAAATCTTTTGGAGCTCTGACACTCTATTCTGATGATCAAAAGATTTCTTTGTTAAGATATCTATATAAGTGGAGAAATTCTTTTGCATGATAGAAACTCAAAGTATCCCTTTCCCTTGTCCACTAGCTTGAGAATCTATATGTAGACCTCTTAGTAATTCATAGTCTCTATCCTAGTCCTTTTTAAGTTTAGCCTCTATTTCCTTTAATCCTTCTTCTGGCACTAGGATCATTTTAGATTTGAATTGCATTTTCTAGAGCCATTCAAATAAGGGCTCATCTCCCTTATGAAAAATATTTTCCTCTACTGCTTCCTTATCCTTCATGTAGATGATCATTTTCAATAAGGAAATGCAATCCTTGCTCTTGGCTTTCTCTACCGACAAGGTAGTTCGATTAACCGAGATATTATCTTTCTCTATTTCAAGCCTTAGTACTGCATTACTAAGTTTCTCTATGATTTCAAGTCCCTCAAACTTGAGTGTTTTGCTTCAATCCCTACCAATGTGCCTAAAGTTCTTGTCTTGTTGTAGATGGTAGATGATAGCTTGAATGTTTGTGGCTATAGGTTCATTGTTGGTTGACACTCGCAAGATGCTTGTTAATGGGCTGACTATCTACTTGATGAAGCAATTAAGCTCATGAATCTCCACCATCATTCTAACTTTAGCCAATTTGAGACTTTCAAGTTGTCCTTCTATCTCATCATTTATTGATTTCCATAGGCCCACTTTGGAGTCATGTATAACTTCTCCAAGGTCTATAAATTTCAATGTGAAGTCTTCTATATTCAAGTCTTCAAGTCTTCCTTCCTTAGTCAGCTGAGCAATCTCCATAGTTAAGTGTCTTATATCACGGTGCTGACTAAGAATTGATAGGGTCTTGTATTTCCTAACTTTACTCAATGTCAATCCAGAACAAATAGAAAGAGATAAAGTTTCTTTGTTTAGGATCCCTTCTTCTTTCCTCTTCCTCTTTCTAAGGTGTCTTCCAGCCATGATTTTATGTTGATCACCTTATATCTAATACCGAGCATGTCTGCATGGAGGATTTTCCTCATGATTGGAGTTAATTTCTTCTTATCTAAAGAGAAAAGGTTCTTTGGAACCTATGAAATAATTGTTGAAGTTTCCAGACCCTTCTCTATTTCAATAGTCTTCTTTGTAGCTTTGTCAAACTTAGTAGATTTTCTATTGCTACTTCCACCATCTCCAGGGTCTACCACTTGTATTTGGGGACTACATGGATTAAGGAGTAATGCAATATTTTTAGATGGGATTAGATTGTCGTAGGGTGAGAGAGTCACCATGACTACACTATACTTTAATTCTTTTGTCTTTTTCTTCTCACCCTCCATTTCAGTTTTGATCATCGGTATTGAACCATCCTAACAAATTTTATCAAGGGGGATATTCTTGTCAAGAGGTTGCTCACCTCCATCAAATAGCTGAGTAGTCCCTTGAGTGATAGGTAAGATTGTGCCTAAGGCATCACTTTGAGAAGATGAGATTGCTACTACATTTTGAGATGCTTAGGCAGTCATGCCTTTGCTCCTACTTTACCTCACCATGGTCCACTCAAACCATTTTCCAATTCTCTTGTAGATTCTGGCCATCATCATATCTAAGTCTTCCACAACATCTTTATAAGGTTCCAAACTTATTGGAATACTCCTTGGCTTGGTCAAGTAAGTATTGCTATACATGTTTTGACCATCATATTCAACTCCTTCTACATCAAAAATAATCTTATACATATTCACTTGCTCGGTTTGTCAATCTAGCAAAGACTTTTTCATGACTGTCAAACTCATCTTTGCAATTGGCTCAATAGTCCTCAATGGTATTGATGTGCTTTATCATACTCACTATCTGAAAGATATCTCTAGCATACCCATTGGGGCCAAGCATGAACCTCGGGACTTCATACGTGTTCAACTTATATTTCTTCTCAAATGCCTTCATCATGTTTTTGGAATCAGACTAAGTGTTGCAGTTGAAGGCTCCAACTTTCATGGAGAATTTGTATCCTTTCTTCTTTAGGTTTCCACTCAATATATTCACTTGTAGGGCTTGCTATATGATCTTGATCAACATGATCATGTCACTTGGATCCCTTGGTAGCTTTAAGGCAAATTCATCAAATGTTGCAAGATACAAATAAGAAAATGATTAGAATTGAATGAAGTAACATCCAAATTGAGTAATGGAAACCATGGCTTCTAGGCTGAATCTCCTTTCTGGGCATCCCTATAGCTCCTTGCAAATCATCATGGTAAATGCTTCATTCACATTAACATAATCTGCATAACTATTTTTTAATTGTAGACATGGATAAAACTCATAAGATTTAATATCATTAGGGAAATTTTGTAATCTTGGGAGGCTAGGCCCTAATTACAATGAAACCAACATGTAAATCAAGAAGGAAGACATGTAGAATGTATTATAGAACTTGGTTAGCTAGAGAGCATTGGACAAAATTTCACTTACCTCTTGAGCCTAGTCAATGTATTGGGCATCTAAGAAAATTACTTGAACTAAAAATAAATACTACTTGACAAAATTCAAAGATTCTACCTCATCTTTCAACCTATGTAGGAGGACCAAAATATCAATGATTTTTGGCTTAAGGTTGGTCCCAAACAAGGTTTTGTCAAATTTATTCTTATTACTTTGTAGTTTTTGGAACCATGTCCTCATGATAATTTCTTTCCTCAAAATCATCATTTTAGCCGAGAATTCTAAGACAAATCCACCAAAGTCTAAGTCAGAGAACTCCTCACGCTTTGGCACACAAAGGAAATTCACCACTATTTTCCTAACAATTGTGATTAGCACTATATCATCAGGTAGCACAATTTCCCTAGTTTATGTGTTGTAATGATGAATGCATTCATAAATGAACTCAGGGGATTGGACTGCAACTGGCAAATCAGCCTACTCAACCTTAGGTAAACTACATCCTCATAGATTCTTTGTAATGGGATGAATTTATCTAGATCTTAACCTTTTTTAAAGTTTTCCATGTCAAAGAAGAAAAGAGAAGTATTTGTGAAGCTCTTTAATTATGACTTGATACTAGTTAACCCATCAAAACTCACGAAATTGGTTGCCATGAGTTTGTGAATAAGATTTTGAATCAAGAAAGTGAATGAGACAATGAATGCAATAGTCATAAGTTTTTCAAAAGCTATGTGTATTGATAGAATGAAAAATTAAAGGAAAATGTGGTAACTTGTTCAACTTCTTATGTATCTTTATATATGATAGCTTCAATTCATCCATTTATCTTCATAATTCATGCCACATGGATGAATTTAAGGAGATACCTATTGGATAGTAAATTCAAGAGTTCAACAGAAATCTAGGGGTCTTTTCACTATTCTATTTTTCTCAATGGTAACTTTCTATATGCCCACTACTTACTTTCCCATTTTTCTTTAAGTTTTAGAAAGTTACCATTGGGATACCCCATTGAGGAAAATACACTAAATGAGATTCTTGCTATATTTATTTTTCTTTAATCTTTTAATCCATTTGAATATCATTCTGACATACTCTATATCTAGTGTGGGGGTCAAACTTAACCATTAACTTGATTTTCTTGAAAATTTATCTTCATGGGTTGGATACTCACCAAGATGAAGACATTTTCAATTTAACCATTGCTACTTCCTTATACATCAAATCTTTAACAACAACATTTTTGGAAGTTGTGAATGCATGGTTAAGGTGCGAGGACCTATTTTAGAGTCGTTAAACATTTTTTTTCTCCTTAAGCCATTTTGTGGAAAACTTTCTTCAGGGGTTGAAAACCCGCTGAGGATAAGACAACCTCAAAAAATTCTGCCAGGGTTTAAATAATTGAGTAATAGTGAATTTGAACAATTCTTGGAGATCTTAACTTAGATACACATTAATTTATCTTAGAACCCTTGACATTTTGCATGTTTCTAATCCATCTATGTCTACAAGTGGTTATTATGGGAAATCACCTTCATGGGCATAAAACTCACCGAGGAGAAAATGATTTTGAACTTTCAGCCAATGTCTGCTTATCAAGGAGTGGTATGCCATGAGTGAATATGGAACATAAAAGATGATCAAATCAAGAAAATTAGATCTCTATTAGACTAGGTATGAACTTACTTGGCTAGTCACAAGGTAAAACAAACACCCACCCAAAAAGAGGGAAAACAAAGGTGAAATGGGAAAATTTGATATATATCACCTAACCTTAGGGATTTAAATATAGACTCAAACCCAACCAAGGACTTAAATGACTTATCCTACTACACAATAGTCACTTTTTTTAACTAGTTAGAAAACAAAAAGTGGGGCAAAAGCTAGTTCTATCTGGGGACTTGGACAATCCATGTCCAAGAAAGGAATCTAAGATCTCTAGTTTCACAAAACTAAAAAGGTAGCTACACAACAAAATTAAAGTAGGAAAAAGTGAGGAAAACTAATTTAGGAAAAAAAAATGAGAATTAAACTTAATTATGATACAATACAAGGCTTGCCTATTTTCAATTGGTATCTTGATAGAGCTTAAAGTCTTGATCATTGTAAGTTAGGGGAAGTACTTCATCATCTGGATATGCCAATTTAAATGAGTTATTTTCAATAGCCTAATGGATGGTGGATGGTCATTTCTATAGAGTATCGAGCTTTCCATGCATGCCCTTTGGTTCCCTTCATTTATCCCATAGCAGTATAATATCTCCCATCATAACCTTTCATGGTCTGGTCTTCTTATCGAACAAGTTTTTCACAAGCATCTAATTTTTTGCAATGTGATCCACAATTTCTTCTCTTTCTTCTTTGAACTTTCTTAGACATAGGATCCTCTTCCCCAATCCATCTTTATAGATGTCATCTTCAATAAATGTCCTTAATATGCTTGTAGCCAATTCCAAAGGTAAGGAAAGACTAGCTTCCACTTTGCAAACTAATTTAAAAGGGGAGATTGTAATCACCCTCTTTGGGGTCATTCTATCTGTCCAATGTGCCTCATGAATCTACTTGTGCCAGGACTTTTGATTATATGATACCAGATTTTTCATAATATTCACCAAGTTCTTATTGCTAGACTTGGCCTAACCATTCCCTTGTGAAAAATAGTTAGATGAGTGACTAACTATTATGCGATATTCAAAACAAAACTTAGTAATTTGAGCTGAAGATAAAAATTTTGCATTATTCATTACTAGTTTAATGGGTACACCAAACTTGGCTAGTATATTTTCCTTTATAAATTCAGAAACTACTTTCGAAGTGGTCCTCTTTATTTCCTTCACTTCCACCTATTTGGTGAAGTAGTCAGTTGCAGCAATGATGTAGGTGTCATTGCCACTAGATGTTGGATTAATAGTTCAAATAAAATCAAGACCCCATTGTTGGAAAGGACCTCCAATTAACACAAGTCTAAGGGGAAGTGTGGCTAACTGGGGCTTACCCATGAACATTTTGCATTCTTCACATTTGGACACCCATTACTATAGGCATATTTACACATTTTGAGCCAATAATAACACTATCACAATATCTTAAAAGTAGTTACTATGGATAAGAAATGTCTTTTGCATGCTTCATAATGAAACATTTTCAACAATCTTTCTTGTTGTTATTTATCGATGCACTTGATGGATGTTCCATCTAAGGATATTTTGAAAAGTTATCATCCCAAATCACATACATAGTGGCTTTTAATTTGAGGTCTCTTCTTTTCTTTACTATCAATCCTTCAGGACATTCACCATATGTTAGGAGGTATGTAATATTTTCTAACCAAGATTCTTGAAGACTCACCACCAATACCAACTATTTCTCATCTTCTTCTTCAATGTTTCCATTTTCTATTATAGCCTTGCATAAGTTGTTACCTCTCACTAACTTTGTAGGCTTAATTGTAATGGCATACTCCTATGTTTTATCCACCCTTGTACCTTTGCTATTGCACCCTACATCTTTTTGTAAACACACTCTTTACTGCTGTATCAGGTACATGAACCAAAAAATGAGAGTGTAGAATATAAAATCTGAAAAATTTGAATGCTTTAACCAAAACAAAAGCATGTTTTTCAATTTGAGTATATTTCAACTCATGAATCTTTAGGGGTATTCTCATGAAGGAAATAGGAGCTTCTATTCCTTCTTTATTATCCTGCATAAGGATAAGGTGCATTCAAAAGCATAACAATAGATCAAGAAATCTAGTTTGTAGTTGGAATGACATAGGACTGGAGCATTAGCAATGACAGTCTTTATATTATAGAAAGCTTTTTTTCTAGCATCATTCCATTTAAAGCTTGAATTTCCTTTCATCTTGTCTATAATACACTTAGTGGTTTTAGAAAAATTAGGCACAAACCTTCTGCGAAAAGTCACTTGTCCAAAAAATAACTTAACTCTTGTCTTTCTCACAAGTAGACTTAATATTTGGATGACCTCAATTCATTTAGGATCAATTATAATAGCTTCTTGTGATACTATATGATTGAGTAATTTTCCTTCTATTATGAAGAAAATGAACTTCTTAGGATTCAAAGGGATTACATCTTCTCTGCACCTTTGCAACACCTTCTTCAAATCTTCTATGTGATTTTTTCTCTTCTTCAAGAATATAGTAAGGTGATCCAAGTATATAATGATGATTCAGTCCTTCGAGTCAGCAAAAGATTTATTCATACACCTCTGAAAAGTGGCACCAATATTGATAAGACCGAATGGCATTCTATGGTATGGGAACGTACCCCAAGGAGTGGTAAAAGTTGTCTTATGTAGATATTTCTCTTCCACTCCTATCTGGTTGTATCTTGAGAAGCTATTAAGCGTGGACATCATTTTAGCTCTGGCTACTATTTGTAGTAGATAATCCATGTTAGGAAGGGCTTAATTATCTTTCATAGATGCCTAGTTTAGATTTCAAAAATCCACACAGATCCTTATCTCTCTATTTTTCTTTCTAACTAGTACTATATTTTCTATCCATGTACAAAGATGAATAGGGTAAATGATTTTGGCCTTCAGCACCTAGTTGACCTCCAAAAATATGGCATTAGCTATCTTCGAATTTAAATTTCTCTACTTCTAATAGAAATGAGGTTCATCAAGTTTCAAGGGGATCTGATGTTACATTTTCCCACCTCTGTAGTTTTTCAAATCCTCATAGCTCCAATTGAATACATCTTGATATTTTACAAAAAGTTGTTTGGAAAATTCTTTTGCTTCAAGTGAGAAACACTTTTTGCTGTTTATCATTTTGGGACGTTTTAGGCCTCCAATATTTACCCCATCATACTCACTAGTAGTAGGCCCCTTTTCTATCCTCTTTTCTTTAATGTAAGTATGATATCCATTAAAAAACCTTTCCAATGACACAAAGTATAGGGGAATGATATTACCTTGTAGTTGTATTACATCAGTCCCCTCCTCTTTTTGCTTCTTGTGAGGATCTTCTTAGTTGATTTCATTAGGATGAGTTTCTCAGATAGTTGATTTTAGTATCTTTAGGGTATGTGCAAGATCATGGTGTACCAAACTATGGCCTTAAGTGGCATTGAAAAATCAACAAATCAAGGTTATGTCAACTTGACACATAATTTTAAAATGGTTATGGACATTATATGAAAAATTTATAAGAAATTGAATGTAGTTTATAAACTACTAGGCCTTATCTGGAGAAAAAAAATTTGATTGGTTAAAAGTTTTGATTTTAATGCAGTACTACAAAAATTTTAGGGCAAAAATAAAAAGTAGGTGTATGTCTAACCACATTAATCAAAGTCAAATGATAATAATTTTTAAATATAATTATAGATATAAAAAGTAGACTCATGCCAGGATGTGATGCATATTTTTGGGTATTTTTATTCCAAATAAATAATTAAATATGAATTTTCTACTAAAACTTTTTCAGAAAAAAAAAACTCTCGTGTCTGACCACCTTAACTAATAGAAAAATTTACTAAATTTAATTTAATTTTTTTAAATTTCTTATACTAGGTGAAGCATAGAATGTGATGCAACTTTTGGATTTTAAAAATGTTATACCATTTGAAAGTTATAGCTCTTTTTAAATCAATATGTCAATCAACACTTTACAATAATCTTTACCAAAAATTAAGGAATAAATACTTATCGAACTCAAAATTTTACAACATTTATATCGATGGAATCTCAAGAGTGATATAAAAAAACACTTTTCGTTTCATTTAATTTCAATCAAAATAACATTGCCAAATGGCTACCCGAAGTTTGAGTGTCACTGAAACCCTTCTCAAACACATTTTTTGGGTTGACCAAATAGGTTTGGTAAATATTAGGCCTCATCAGATATCTAATCAGGCCCAACAATTTTCCACACCAATTTGGAGAAAAATTTGTGGAGGGGATTTTTTTCAATTTTAAATTTGGAGGGAGAGAAATTTAAGAGGAAATAAATTTAAGAGGGAAACTTTAGACTGTTTTAGAGGGAAATTTATTTCAAGAAACTGTGGACATTAATATTATTATTATATATTATTATAATTATTATTATAATAAAGTAATATGTACAATTATTATTAAAAAATATAATATAGTTATAAATATAATAATAATAATTATAACTAAATATAATATAGTGATATATATGATATATATTATTATTATTAAATATATATAGTAGTATTATATGACTAAATTATTATATATAATTATATATATGGTTATTATTATTATTAAATCTATAATCTAGTAACATATATGATTATTATTGTTATATAATCTAATAATATATTATTATTATATTAAAATATACAATATCATATAATTATTAAATATAATATTGTCATAAAATGCATCATTTCAATGCATTTAATTACAAAATATGTCCCAAAGAAACCTAGTGACCTCTTTCAATGCATTCCCAATGGGTCGCTAGGGGTCCTAGGGATATACATTATCATGGAATATGTTGAAAGTGGTCATAGGTTACAATATGACCTCCATCAACCTATTTAAATGATTCTAATATGTTCCTAGGGGTCCTAGGACCCTTAGGGACATATGTCATCATGTAATGGGTCAAAGGGGATCATAGGTCACCCTATGACCCCCTTTGACCCATTAAATGACAACAAACCTATGACCCCCTTCAATGCATATGAACAATTATAATGTCCCTAGGGGTCCTAGGGGCCCTAGGGACATATGTCATCATATAATAGACTGAAGGGGGTCATAGGTCACCCTATGACTCCCTTTGACCCATTTGGATGATTCTAATATGTCCCTAGGGGACCTAAGACCCCTAGGGACATATGTTGTCATGGAATGGGTCAAAAGGGGTAATAGGACCCTTAGAGACATATGTCATCATTTAATGGGTCGAAGGCGGTCATAGGTCACCCTATGACCCCCTTCGACCCTAATGAATGATTCTAATATGTCGTTAGGGTCCTAAGAGCCCTAGGAACATATGTTTTCATGGAATGGATCAAAAGGGGTCATAGGTCACCCTATGACTACATTCAACACATATGAATGATTTTAATATGTCCCTAGGGGTATTAGGACCCCTAGGGACATATGTGGTCATGGAATATGTTGAAGATGAAAGATTCTAATATGTACCTAGGGGTCATAGGACCCCTAGGAACATATGTCATCATATAATAGTTTGAAGGGGGTCGTAGGTCACCTTATGACCCCCTATCAACCCATATGAACAATTCTAATATGTCTCTAGGGGTTCTAGGAACCCTAGGGACAGATGTCATCATGGAATGGGTTGAAAGAGGTCATAGGTCACCCTATGACACCTTTCAACCTATATGAATGATTATAATATAGGACCCCTAGGGACATATCTTGTAATGCAATTGGTTGAAAGGAATCATAGGTCACCCTATGACCCCCTTCAATCCATATGAATGATTCTAATATGTCCCTAGGGGTCTTATAACTCCTAGGGATGTATGACATCATGGAATGTGTCGAAGACCTATGACCCCTTTTGACTCATATGAACACTTCTTATATGTTCCTAGGGGTCCTAGAAACCCTACCGACATATGACCCCCTTCAACCCATATGAATGATTCTAATATGTCCCTAGGGGTCTTAGGACCCCTAAGGACATATTTCATCATGAAATGGGTTGAAAGGGGTCATAGGTCACCCTATGACCCCCTTCAATCCATACGAATGATTCTAATATGTCCCTAGGGGTCCTAGCACCCTTAAGAAAATATATCATCATGGAATGTGTTGAAAGGGTTCATAGGTCACCCTATGACCCCCTTGGACCCATATGAATGATTCAAATATGTTCCTAGGGGTCCTAGGACCCTTAAGGACATATGTCATCATGTAGTGGGTTGAAGGGGCCTATAGGAGTGATTATAATATGTCCCTAGGGGTCCTAGAACCCCTAGGGACATATGTCATCATGGAATGGGTCGAAAGGTGCATTAAGTCACCCTATGTTGCCCTTCAACCCATATGAATGATTCTAATATGTCCCTAGGGGTGCAAAGACCCCTAATGACATATGTCATCATGGAATGTGTCGAAGGGGGTCATAGGTTACACTATGACCCCCCTCGATCTATATGAACGATTCTAATATGTCCCTAGGGGTCCTAGGACCCATAGAGACATATGTCATCATGAAATGGGTGGAAACCCTTCAACCCATATGGACAATTCTAATATGTCCCTAGGGGTCACTAGACTCCTAAGGACATATATCATCATGGAATGTGTCGAAGGGCATCATAAATCAACCTATGACCTCTTTCGACCCATAAGAACGATTCTAATATGTCTCTAGAAGTCTAGGACTCCTAGGGACATATGTCAACATATGTCATCATGTAATGGGTCGAAAGGTGTCATAGGTCACCCTATGACCCACTTCGAACCATATGAATGATTCTAATATGTCCCTATGGTTCCTAGGACCTCTAGGGACATATGTGATCATGAAATAGGTCGAAAGGAGTCATAGGGAGACCTATTACCCCTTTTGACCCATATGAAAGATTTTAATATGTTTGTAGGGGTCCTAGGACCCCTAAGGACATATGTCATTATGAAATGTGTCGAAAGGGGTCACAGGTCATCTTGTGACCCCCTTTGACACATACAAATGAGTCTCACATGTCCCTAGCAATTCTAGGACTCCTAAGAACATATGTCATCATGAAATGTGTCGAACGGGGTCATAGGTCACCATATATTTTTTAGGACCCCTAGAGACATATGTCATCGTGTAATGAGTCGAAGAGGGTCACAGGGTGACCTATGACCCCCTTCGACCCATATGAATTATTCTAATATGTTCGTAGGGGTCCTAAGACCCCTAGAGAAATATGTCATCATCTAATGAGTTGAAGAGGGTCATTGGGTGATTTATGACCCTCTTCGACCCATATGAATGATTCTAATATGTCTGTAGGGGTCCTAAGACTCTTAGGGACATATGTCATCATTAAATGGGTCGAAAGGGGTCATAGGGTGAATTTTTAACTCATATGAATGATTCTAATATCTCCCTAGGAGTCCTAAGAATCCTAAGCACATATGTCATCTTGGAATGTGCCAAATGGGGTCATAGGTCACCCTATGACCCCCTTCAACCTATATGAATGATTCCAATATGTCCCGAGGGGTCCTAGGACCCATATGGACATATATCATCACAAAATGTGTCGAAAGGGGTCATAGGGGTCACAGGTCATCTAGTGATCTCCTTCAACCCATATAAATGATTCTAATATGTCCCTAGGATTCCTAGGACTCATAGGAACATATGTCATCATGGATATGTTGAAAAGGTTCAGAGGTCATCTTGTGACTCACTTTGACCCATATAAATGATTTTAATATGTCTCTTGGGTTCCTATGACTCCTATGGACATATGTCATCATGGAATGTGTTAAAATAAGCTTATGACCCCTTTCGACCGATATGAATGAATCTAAGCTATCCCCACCAAGGGTCCTAAGACCCCTAGGGACATATGTTGTCTCTAAATGTGTTGAACGTGGTCATAGGTCATCCTATCACCCCCTTCAACCAATATAAATGGTTCTAATATGTCCTTAGGGGTGCTAGGACCCCTAAGGACATATGTCATCATGGAATGTGTCAAAAGTTGTCCAAGGTCATCTTGTGACCCCCTTCGACCCATATAAATGATTCTAATATGTCCTTAGGGGTCCTAGGACCCCTAAGGACATATATCATCATGGAATGTGTCAAACGGGGTCATAATTCATCCTATGACCCTGTTCAACCCATATAAATAATTCTAATATGTCCCTAGGGGTCATAGGACCCCTGGGGACATATGTCATCATGGAATGTGTCGAAAGGGGTCATAGGTCATCCTTTGATCCTCTTCGATTCATATAAATGATTCTAATATGTCCCTAAGGGTCCTAGGACCCCTATGGACATATGTCATCATGGAATGTGTTGAAAGGGGTCATAGGTCATCCTTTGAGCCCTTTCGACCCATATAAATAATTCTAATATGTCCATAGGCATCCTAGAACCCCTAGGGACATATGTTATCAGGTTATGTGTCGAAATGGGTCATTGGTCATCCTATGATGCCCTTCGACCCATATAAATGATTATAATATGTCCTTAGGGGTTCTAGGACCCCTAGGGACCTATTTCTTCATAGAATGTGTCGAAAGGGGTCATAGGTCATCCTATGACCCACTTTGACTTAGATAAATGATTATTATATGTCCCTAGGGGTCCTGGGACCCTTAGAGACATAGGTCATCATGGAATGTTTTGAAATGACCCATATAAATGATTCTAAGCCATCCTTAGGGGTCCTAGGACCCCTAGGGACATATGTTGTCATTGAATATTTTGAAAGGGGTCATAGGTCTTACTATCACCTCCTTCGACCCATATAAATGGTTCTAATATGTCCTTAGGGGTCATAGGACCCCTAGGGACATATGTTATCATGAAATGTGTCAAAAGGGGCATAGGTCATCCTATGACCCCCTTCAACCCATATAAATGATTCTAATATGTCATTAGGGCTCCTAGGACCCCTAGTGAGATATGTCATCATGGAATGTGTCAAAAGGGGTCATAGGTCATCCTATGACACCCTTCAACCCATACAAATAGTTTTAATATGTCTCTAGGGGTCATAGGACCCCTAGGGACATATGTCATCATTGAATGTGTCGATTGTGGTCATAGGTCATCCTATGACTCCCTTCGGCTCATATAAATGATTTTAATATGTGCCTAAGGGTCTTAGGACCCCTATGGACATATGTCATTATGGAATGTGTCAAAATGGGTCATAGGTCATCCTCTGAGCCCTTTTGACCCCTATAAATAATTCTAATATGTCCCTAGGTATTTGAGGACCCCTAGGGACATATGTCATCATGTTATGTGTCGAAAGGGGTCATTGGTTATCCTATGAACCCCTTTGACCCATATAAATGATTTTAATATGGCCCTAGGGGTCCTAGGACTCCTAGGGACATATGTCTTCATGAAATGTGTTAAAAGGTGTCATAGTTCATCCTATGACCTCCTTTGACCCATATAAATGATTATTATATGTCCCTAAGGTTCTTAGGACCCTCAGAGACATATGTCATCATGGAATGTGTCGAAAAGGGTCATGGGTAGTCTTGTGACCCCCTTCAACCCATATAAATGATTCTAATATGGCCCTAGGGGTACTAGGACCCCTAGGGACATATGTTGTCATGGAATGTGTTGAAAGGGGTCATATATCATCCTGTGACCCCTTTCGACCCATATAAACCATTCTAACATAAATAATATAGCAAAAATATAATAATATAGTAAAAATAATGATAATATGGTGTAATAATCATATATATAAATATAATATATATATTAATATATATATTATATTTATAGATAATAATAATAATAACATAATATATTATTATATATTTATAGTTTATATATTATATCTTTACGTTACATTATTATATCTATTATACATTATCTAATTTTATATTATTATATAATATATAGATTATATATTATACTATATATAATATTTACGTTATTATATTATATATTTATAAATTACATATTATATCTTTACATATTTCATAACTCAAATTAGTCATATAACTCACAAGTTCATTTTTTCCTCCAATTTTTTTGCCACCAATATTAGATATCTGATTTGGTATCGGATATGGGATATCAAATCAGATATCAGATAAGGCTCAGGCCTTACTTTTCAGGTTTGGTACCTAGATATGTGAAAAAAAGTCAGAGTGGATTTTGAAGCACTTTTAGACATTTTCAAACTCTATTTTTTTCACATCGCCACTTTTTGGCACACCATGATCCTGCACATACCCTTTATCCCTTTTTCTTTTACAACTTTTATTCCAAGTAATAGGGCCTCATTTTCTATCATGTTGTTCATGTTTCCAAATTCTAACTTGAACACCATGGGTTCAAGTTCTCCTTTGGATGATATGAATTCCACCCCTAGGTCGGAACCAAATGAGGATCAACTTCCATCAAATTCTAGTGCACATTCCAGTGATGATACTTCTTCAATAAGAATTTGATCATCCTACTCTTTGACTTTTTGGTCACTTGAGACCTCCTTAGTGAAAAACATATAGTTACCAAATTCTAATTCCTTGTAGAGAACTAGAGCTTTGGGGTCATCTGACTTCAAAAGTGTAAACTTGGCTTTCTCCTCAAGTTCTAACTTTACTTTCTTGCTTCCTATGGGTATGAATTTTGAGACCAATCCAATTTTATTTCTCCTCCTAGGTCTCTATAGAAAATTTTTCTTAGAAGCAATATGTAGCTAGCTAGAATATCTACAACTAGAATAGTCAGCAACAATTTCTTTTCTGGGTGGGAGGCCAGTGCTACTTGAGCATCCTTGATTTTCCCAAGTAGGGGGTTTTGTTTGGAATCCATAGAATAACATCTACCATGAACCTTAGTAAGAGTGAGGCCTAGAGCTTTAGCTATATGATAAGACATCACATTGTCTAAAAAACTTGAATCAATTATACAATTGCTCAACTTACATGCATTAATATATAATGATAGAATGGATCAAGTTTCCATCCAAGGAAAGCCAATAGGACTATGGGCTCTTTTTGATCAAAAATTCTAGATGTTAATGGCTCATCTTCCTTTTTAATGGTAACATTGTGATTCAAGGTCAAACTATCCTTTTTTCAATGATCTACCATTATTTTTAACTTAGAAGGATGAGATTTCAAATAGTCTATTCCAGAAATTTGAATCCTAGATTCTTTACAAAATTGGATGAAATCAAAAGGATTTTTGTCCTTACTTGATTGAGTGATTGTGACTCCTTGGTCAATATGATTGGTACCTTAAGGAGAGGCACGGTCACTTCCTTGGCTATGACTAGAAGACTTATTTTTGTGCTTTTGGCTCCTAGTCAGTAATGTGTATTTAAGGTTTCATCAATTTTTATGTAACATTCACCTTGTCTTTCTGAGTCTGACTCGTACTCTAAAAATAAATTTCTAGATTCACCATTTGAGTACAAATCTAACTCGGAACTAGAAGTTACAACATTCAACTCATTAGTGTAGACACCTAAATTTGATTACACTGCTTTGGTAATCTAATTTAGCCATCTCTAAAGGCATCATTAATTAAATTCTTATTTAATTAATCCTTTGTCATCCCCTAGTTGATTAATTTAATTAATCATCTATAGTCCTAATTGATAAATCAAATAATCTATTATTTATCAATTAAATCCTTTTCTCCTATCCAATTCCAAAAATCCCCATTTATTAAATAAATCTATTTGATAAATGAAATCCTCAAATTCAAAAAAACCCTAACCTATCTCTAATCCTCCATTTAGCCTAATCCACCCCATCCACCCATACTAACCAAGCTTAGCCACTAACTCACCCACCCTCATTAATGCCATCCACGTGCACATCTCTAACATCCCTAATCTAATCCTAAACCCAAGCCTAATCCACCCCCTAATGTTGTCACATTCCTTAAACAAGTTTAAGACTTTCCTAATCCAAACCAAAGTCTCCCCTCAAAAAAACCCAACCACTAAGTCATGAGTACTCTTACAAAACATAAAGACTCTTACAAGCCCACTCATGACTCTTACACCCATCTTCCACACTCTTCCCTCTTCCACACTCATTCCTCTTACATCCCTCTTACATACTCAACCCCACTCATCATGCCCTTAACCAACCCTTAACCCTACCCTCTCACACTCATCCTCCTTGTGACAAGTGTCACCTTCCCATTGGTGCTAAACAAGCACAATCCATGTGCTCCCCTTTGAGTGCATCTTAGCCCTCCTTAAGCCTTCATCCATCCTTGCATCTAAGCCCTCCATCCCTCTACCCCTTAGCCTATAAATTGAATCCCATCCCAAGCCATTTCATCAACAATCTTTGAGCTAAAGTTACCATGCTATTTTGAGAACCAAAGCCATCAACCATACCCTTATAATGCCAAATTGAGAGCTCACAAAGCTACCAATTTGCCATTACCCATCTCCATTGAAGCAGCTTTTGAGCATCTTGAGCATACATCCACAGCAAAAGGACACATCTACAGAATCAAGAAAGCATGGAATTTTTTCTCTCATGAGGTTTGCACTTCTTATTTTCTTTCTTAGTCTAAGCATATATGTGAATTTAGTTTTTGGTTTGTGAATGTTTACTTTATTTGTTAATGTTCTTTGCATACTGATTCTGGTTCTACAATTAGTAGATAATAATTGTATCAAATATGCTATTTTCGGATAACTTTCATTATTATGATCTATTGTCAAGTGGAAAACACACATGTTTCCTTTCTTAGGTGCAACTTCTATAGCCAACCTCTATGAAGGAATAGTAAGCTGTGGAAATTTTCCATCAATGTTCCCTCTCTACTGATTTTGGTAATTTTGTTGGTAAGAATTGTTGAATCGAAGAAGTTCCCTTTTCATAGAAACTAGTTTGTTTAACAATTTTCACAACATCTCATTTGATGAAATAGTGTTATCAAAACTCCCTTTAGTTTAGAGCTCTCATTTCCATTTTTCAGTAGAGATCAAGTCATCCTCTAGTTCAACTTGCTTATTTTGGTCATTTTCCATGTTTATGGGATGAGATCTCCTTAGATCATAGTTGATATCTAGTGGCATCAAGCTTATGAATAATTTTTTCAAATTACACAGAACAGGTCGATCACTAGTAGGGATTCTACTATTGATCTTATTGAGATTTGAAAGAAACTCCCTTATATTTATAGTAGGCTTCTTCTTTATAGATCTCAATTGTGTTAGTAGGATGTGCTCATCCTTTGTAGTTTGAATCTTGTTTCAAACGTCATACTCATCATATCCAAATCTGTGATTGAGGCATTAACCAGATGATAAAATCAATCTATTACGTTCTCTATCAGAGTCTATACAAATAGTTTTATGACTACGTCTATGTGTGCCACTCTCAAGATATGATTTGTTGCAAAAAATGCTTTGATATGTTCACTAGTGCTGACTCTTCCATCACTTTAAAATTTTGGAAAGTTCTTTCTTTAACTAGACAAGAGTGGATAATACACTATAAGTACCAGTAGACTAGTTATTGTGGCCCAAGTGGTGGCCATAATTGTCCTAGCAAGGTATGGGAGAAAATTGGCAATTGGAGGAGTAGCTAAACTATGTAAGACTAATAAATCATAATTTGTGTGAAAAAAATTTTAATTTCTAGGGGGTGAAGGTGGCCTTCTCCTACTCTTCTTATCACCCTTTCATTAAGGTACTTCTAGGATGGGGAAACCATGTTCTATAAGCTTTTTAAAAATAGGGTCTTGCTCACCTTGATCTTTGGTGCTTCTAAAAAATCTTCCTTAGTCCAAGGTGTTGAGTTATTTTTTCCTTCGAGCTTCATAATCTACTTTTGTTTATGTTCTTCAAAACTCTGTCCTCTGAACAATGCTTTCTAATGCTTTGCCTTTATGTTCTTCTTCTTCTAACACCTGGCCAAAATTTCTTTAGTGCTCTATATACATTCTATTCCTCCAAAAAAATGTACTTAGGGATGAGATTATATCATCTTGATCATCTTGGAATCCACAATTAGGTTGGAGTACTAGGACTATGTTCTCATGAGGTAACACCATCTTCTTTCATGTTACAAGTTTGTTGGTCTAGTGACTATTCATCTACCCAATAAAGTCACAAAAAATCTATTGGTAAAAAGATTGTTCTTTTATTCTACTCTTTGAGTGCGCAATATTCTTGAACAATATATGGTTACAAAAATTGGGAAATCATAGCTAAGTGATTGAATTCCCTTTGAATTCTTATGTATAGCTCCCTCAAATTTTTGGTTTGTAATGAATCTCTTTTATTCCTAACTCTAAATGAGATTTTTTCTTGACCAAAGAACAGGAGAGGTAAACCAAGTGAAGCCTAAACAAGAACTAACTCAGACAAATATTTGGGTCTTAAAACTAACAAAATTTGTGAACTCACACATCTTACAAAGTCATATAAATTGATGAAATATTAATAGATTCTATCTATGAATCAACTACTTAACTAAAATATTCTAACATAATCTCTTTAAACTTTCAGTAACACTTCTATTATCTACAACAATAAAACTCTTTTTATTCCTTAACTTAATTCAACTAAAAGAGATATCCAAAGCTATCACAAAATTAAAGGAACAGTAAATAACCAACACAAAATACATTCAACTTGTCTCTACAACATGAAGTATTTCATGCCAAAAATTATCCAACCTTGTATTAATCTTTCAATTAGGTATATGTAGGATTCCAAGATGACTATTATAAAATGAGACTCAAATTGGTTCATCTCCTCAAAATTGACAAATGGCAAGAAGCCAATTGTCAATTACAATCATTACATAAATATATGAAAGGGGTGGATAAGAGTCACTTCACCTTCTTTCCTTTTTCTAACTTCACCTTACATGCATTGATGGCAACAATGATTGGCATCAATTCCTCATGTCTATGATTATGAATGTTAGTGTATCTTAAGATCTACTTGGAATGATCTCTGGCTAGATCCTTGATGGCATTCCACCTCTCCTATATTTCCTCCACAACCACATGTACACACCTACCAAGCTTTTGCAGCTCAGACACTTTGTTCTGATGGTCAGAAGATTTCTCTGTTAAGCCATCTAGATAATTGGAGAAATTCTTTTGCATGAAATTATCTCGAACTATCCATTGCCCTTGACCATTAGCTTGGGAATATGTATGTAGACCTCTTAGTAATTCATAGTCTTTTTCCTAATAATTTTTAACTTTGACCTCTATTTCATTTAATCCTTCTTCAGGCACTAGGTTCATTTCAAATTGTAATTGCACACTCTAGAGCCATTCAAATAAGGTCCCATCTACCTTAGGAAGAATCATGGCGTCTACTACTTCCTTAGCATTCATGTAGATGATCATTTTTAATAAGGAAAAATAATCCCCGCTCTTGTCTTTCTTTGCTAATAGGGGTAGCTCAGTTAGCCAAGATATCATCTATCTCTATTTTGAGCCCTAGTACTACATTACTAAGTTTCTCTATGATGGCAAGTCCCTCAGACTTGATTTTTACACTAAAATCCATACCAATTTTCTTGAAACACTTACCTTCTCGTAGTTGGGAGATTACAACTTGAATGTCTATGACTATAGGGTAATTTCTAGTTGACACTTTCGAGTTGTCCTTCTATCACATCATTTATTGATTTCCATAGGCCAACTTTGGTGTCATGTCTAACTTCTCTGACATCTAAAAATTGCAATTTGAATTCTTTGATATTCAAGTTTTCAAGTCTTCCTTCCTTGGTAGGCTTAGCAGTCTCTATAGTTAAGTGTCATATATTAGGGACCTGACTAAGAATTGATAAGGTGTTATGTTTCTTAACTTTACTCAATGTTGATCTAGGATGGATGGCAAGAGATAAAGTTTCTTTGTTTGGGACTCCCTCTTCTTTCTTCTTCCTCTTTCTATCCAATGTGTCTTCCAACCATGATTCTATCTTGATCACCTTAGATACAACCCCAAGCAAGTCTATATAAAACATTTTCCTCTTGACTAGAGTTAATGTCTTCGTAGGATAAGAGAAAGGGTTCTTTGGGACCTGGGAAATATGGTTTTAAGTTTGGATGGTTCTCTATTTCTATAGTCTTCTTTGTAGCTTAGTAAGACTTAATAGATTTACTCCTGCTACTTCCACCATCTCTAAGGTCCACCACTTGTATTTGGGGACCACTTCATAGGAGTAATGCAACATTTATAGATGAGATTAGATTATTGTGAGGTGAGAGGGCCATAGTGGCTACATTGTCCTTCAATTCTTCTATCTTCTCCTTCTTAGCCTTCATTTTAGTTTTAATCACCAATACTGAACCATCTTGACAAGTTTTATCAAGGGGGATATTCCTATTAGGAGATTGGTCAACTCTACTGGCTGGCTGAGTAGGCCCTTGAGTGATATTAAAGATTATGTCTGAGGGAACACTTTGTGAAGATGAGGTTTTCACTACATTAGAGGATGCTTGGTTGGTCATGACTTTGGTCTTGCTTTGTCACATCATGGTCCAGTTAACCCATTTTCTAGTTTTCTTGTAGATTCTAGCCATCATCATATCTAGGTCTTCCACAACATCTTCATAAGGTTCAAAACTTATGGTAGTACTCCTTATCTTGGTCAAGTAGGTATTGCTATACATGTTTTACCATAATCTTCAACTCCTTCTACATTAAGATTAATCTTATATATCTTATTGGTCGACTATCAATCTAGCAAAGGCTCAGTCAGGACTCTCACACTCATCTTTGCAATTGGCCCAATAGGCCTCATTGGTGGTGATGTGATTTATCACGGTCCCTATCTAAAAGACATCTATTGCATACCCATTAGATCAAACATGGGTCTGAAGACTTCATAAATGTCCAGCTTATATTTCTTCTTGAACACCTACATCACTTTTTTATTAGAAATAGGGATTACTGAGAGGTGGGGGGGCGGGGGTGAATTGGGAATCTACAAAATTTAGTCACCAGCTAAATATTGTTGCTTACTTTAAACCATAGATAACCAATTAATAAAGTAATGTTGAACACTAGTAGTAACCATGCAAAAAGATAACTCATAACACCATATTTTGTTAACTAGGGAAACCCAAGCCAAGGGAAAACCCCAGTGGAGATGATACCCACTAGATAATATATTGATATATAAGTTCTTGTTAGAGGATGGATGCTATTAGGAGTCAATGAGAAAATTTAGTATAAGGAGTTCCGATTAGGAGACTTTGAATCCCTAATAGGAGATTCCAACCCTGTTAGGAGTTGTAGTATAGTAGATGCAAGTTGAGCCCACTGCCCAAACATGCACTTCCAATTACAAGAATAGCTCACTACCCAAACAAGTAATTAGACTTTTGAAATATAAGTACTATAATTTCTTCCTTGATTCGACTTTATCTCAAATTGAAAATAGCTTATATAAAACTTTTCATAAATATCTTTTACAAAAGTTTGCATCAAATTGCTCAACATAACGCTTACTAGATAACATAATAGCACATATGAATTTGCAAGATGTCCTTTGCATAAATACCATTCCTTTACACAAATTTCTACTAGGTCAACTAATCCCACAATCTACTTTTCCAATTTAGAGTAAACATCTAAGATGTTAGCCCTAATTGGATAAGTAAGTATTTTGTAAACAAAATAATCCTTTCCTTCAATTTCCCTATCCTATTTCATCAAAACATGAATATCTCTATTTTGTATAGTCTATAATCACTTTTGAGGTTATACATGTGATCATTAACATGTATTAAAATCTCCATCTAACTTTGCTAGTCATATTCTGATGTTCGCAACAAGTTATAAACAAAACAATACACTATTGTGTACCAAATTCCACACTTAGACAATATTGTAATTACCAAAAACTAAGTATCTGTATTTTTGAGGTTTCCTATAAGCATGTACATCATGTTTTTTTATAAATGACAAAAATTACATATCTCCATTAGCCAATTTTCAACAATATCTCCCTTTGGCATTGATGGCAACAAAATAGGGAATATTGGGTAAGTAGCAAAATTTTTAACAAAAATATCACATTGACATTACATCTATTATAATTTATCCATATTTTTATATGCTCCCCCTTACAATATACTTTACAATCCATTTTACCCAATTTACAATTTTTATTGTATCTCTCCCCATAAATGCACTTCTCCCCTTAACAATTTTCATGTGTACTTCTTCCCCTTTGACATCAATGACAAAGGTTAAAATGTCAAAAAAATCCAAAAATGCCATCAAAAATATTGTCCTTCTATCTTAAGTTGATAGTATTTTCATGCAATCATCAAAATTTGCTTTCAGACTATACATACCTTTAGTCCATGTCTCCTTGGTGGATTTAGTAGAGGTGAGAATTGCACATAAAGCATATGATGCAATCTCAACTGCATCTAGGTTTGAGTACAAAAACTTGGAATAAGTATCCTTGTCCTTGACACATTCGTCCAACTATTTCTCAACAAAAGATACATTTAGATCAGTAGACTCTCTAAATCTAATATTCTCTTCAAAAAAATTTCCTTCTAAAGTTCCAGTTTCTTGATATCATTGTGAATACTAGCCACTTCTCCTTCAAAATATTCAATCTTACAAGATGGATGTTGTATCTAGTTGGATGGAGCATCTAGCTCACTCATCTTTCCTCCTATGTGACTATCAATGTCTTTAGTTAGTTTGTATGATAGAGTACACTTGATGTATATTATCTTCCCATCCTATTGACACTTGCAAAATTCCTTGATACAAGTATAAAGACTTATTAAATCATTCTTAGTATTTTGGGAGATGGTGCTAAACAAGTTAGCATCATGTGAGATATGTGCCTTAGATTCTACAACACTCAACAAATTAGTAAATTCCTCATCAAATGATTTTATCACTTCCTATGGCCTCTATTATGGATCTTCTTTTGTGTGTTGTACTACCAGAGTGTTATGTAGTCTGTTAGTAACCTCCATCAAGGTTTTCTGTAGGATCTTCACTAATCTATTCTTCTAAATAAACTTGGATAAGGATGAGATCAAATCAATTTGATCATCATCATTAGTTGCTAAGTTGGCAAGTGAAAGGAGAGTAGATGAACAAGAGAGTTTGGTGTCATCCTCCCTTTTCTTCTTGGATACATCATTGACTCTTCTCTCTTCCTCTTCTTTCTTTTTTGTTTCCTTCATTTCATTTTCTCTCTCCTCTTCCTCTTCCAATTTCTTCTTCTTGTCTTCCTCTTTTTTCTTGCTTATTTCTTCTTCTACTATTCTTTTCTTTTCTTCTCATCCCCAAGGAATTTATGCTTGGTCTCTTCTAATTTCTTCTTTTCTTCTTCAAGTAATCTCTTCTCCTCTTCAATTTGCCTTAGTTTGTCTTCAATATCCTTCAATTTTAGATTGTTTGCTATAATATATCTCATAGTAGAGATATCAATATGGTCTTTTTCAATTTTTTTATAAAAATCATAAAAAAATTTCATCTAAACAAAGTTATCTTGAATAGCAATAGTTGAGTTTATCTTTTCTATCTTTGACTTCTAGGGTTATCGAGCTTTTCTTGTTGATTGTTTTGATGTTGTCACCATCTCTACTTGCTTAACTTCTTGTTCTTCTTCCTTTTCATTGCTAGAATCAACAATTGTCAACAATTTCTTTTGTCCTTTTCCTAGTCTTGTGGATTGTTTCTTAACACTTTTAGTCTTTGTGGTCACCACTTCCACTAATCTCTCATATTTTCTCTTCAGTTGACTAGGTTGCATATCTGACACTAGCTTATATGGAATGGTTTGTTCCAAAGATGTCTCTGAAATAGATACTAACAAGGGTTGTACATTCAATACACCTTGTTTCATAGTTTGTCTAACTACCTCAAACTCACTCTCAGTCATACTGACCTTTGATAAAGATTTCTTAATAATAGACGAGCAAACTTCTTATGATAAGCCTTCTCTAAAAATGCCTAATGAGTTGATTGGGTAATCCCATTAAAGGTTCCAAATCTATATTATGCTTTATCCTTCTCAAATTTCAATAATAAATAAATATATCCAACTACAATATCATCACTTGATTCATAACCTAAGGGATCAAGAAATGTTTCCCAAGGTTCTACTGCCTGAATATAAGTAAAATTTGTACTATGTATAACACAAATGTCATCTTTAAATCTATCTACAAGTATGGGTAAAATTCTAAATCTCTATCTAATTTCATTTTGAAATACCCTCATTATCGGGTTTCCACTATCCAATATCTTATCTACAAGATCTCTTCTACATACTTTTTTTATCTTCTCCATAGTACATCTATCACTAATCATTATCTCTGCGACTGATAAATATGGAAATCTTTTAAGAACATGAAAGAATATGTGATTGATTAGTGATTAAAAACTGAACACACTATTCTTAGTCTTTTCTAAGTTCTCAAGTAGTTGCATTCTCATAATTTCACTGAGGTTTTCTTGTTCCTTCTCTACAAATATCTTGTAAGCTACATAGATGAATCTGGTTGATAATTCATCAATCTTTGAGCTTGCACATACAAAGTAGGCAATGATTCTACTTAGGAATATTAAATCATCTTTCTTAATGGTGTTGATCACCATAGCCTTACCATTATATATTGCCTTAGTATAAATCTAAACTTTCTTCTTGACCATTTTCTCACCTATAGGTACATTTCCTTGTTTACTAAGATCAGTTACCTCATGAATTAGGTCGATAGGAATATCAACTACATTATCTTGCATCCATAATTTTCCATCATGTATTCTACTAAGAATGATTTGTGTCCATTGATCTGTGTCTAATTCATGGTAGCAATGATACTTAAATATGTCTAGTTCCTTTAAGTGTTTAATATGGGTCTCATAGTCATATTATGATTGAAAAATAATTCCATGTTCTTGTTCATATATTCACTCCCAATAGATTCAAATTTACTATTAAGATAACTTCGTACATCTTGTAGATATACTACATGGTTCAACGTAATGGATAATGTTGAGTTAGGGTTTTCTTCTGCGGGTTTCATTGAAACAACCTTCAATTTAGGTATTTCTTCATTCTCAACATTGTGCACTACTAGTATATCCATGATTCTATCAAATATGAAGTTTTATCGAATAAATTAGTTAAAAAATAATAAAATATGTCTTTCTGAAAATAGGGTTATCTTTGAAATCACTCTAACAAATTGGTTTTAAGTGCTCTCTTCTTTGAATGTATTCACAATGAAGTGAAAATCAAGTCAGTACTCCATTTATTCAATCAACTTGAACTTGCATTATTTGTGTACTCTACAAACACAAAAAAGATGTCAATTACATTCTATAATCAAATAACTACTCAAGATCATCTATCTAATCTTTAGATGCCACCTGAGGATTACTATAGCCTCCTTTCATCATGACAATGCTCATCAAGACTTTTCTTTACAAAATTGTTTGTAAAAAACATAGTTTTCATCTTCTACTATAGAACTAACATTTTCTACAATACCAGTAAGTCTTAAAATGCCTTCATAACTTGTTTAGATAAGCTCCAAATTACAAGTGAGCTTAGGTACCATCTAAACTTACCTCAATACACCTTTTTGTAACTTTGCAACCTCTAATTCGATCTCTGAATGAGGTTCTCAAATTCTAGTGTTGTAAACAAGCTTAATTCAACTTAATTGGATAAAAATCAATAACTAGTTTCGATCTTCTTATTCCAAAATCATATAATTTATCTTTTGAGATGTCTGATCCTTTTATAAATGCCTCATTGAGTTCTCAAAGTTCACTAACTACTTTTGTTTGTTCCTCATTGTCATTATTGGTTCTAGAGTTCCTCTCATGGTTTCTTCTATCATTTCCAATGTTCTTTTCATAATTTGTTCTATTTCAAAATTTTCTTCCATTGTTCCTTCTATCTCTAAAATTTTTGTCCATTTCATAATTATTTGTTGTATGTCCAAAGTTGTTGCATAATTGACATATGGTGTTCTGCTTCTAGAATTATGTTGATCATCAGGTGCATGAAAATTCCAAGAAATGTGTCCTAAGTTGTTACACTCATAACACTTGATATATCTTGTATCTTCATAAGGTCTTCCTTCTCTCGATGTCCTTTCATTAGATCTTCTTCTATCTGCAGGGTTAGTATTTCTTGGCATTCTACTATTCCTTCTATCATTATCATACTTAGGTTTCCTACAATCAATTACTTTATGACCCATACCATGACAATTATGACAATAAAAGTCCTTAACATGATTAAATAACTTATTTGTACAATTACTATTCATATGATCTATTTCATTACATGAAAAACACTTACTTTAAACCATACATAACCAAGTAATAAAGTAATGTTGAATAGTAACATTAACCATACAAAACATATAACTCATAACACCTTATTTGGTTAACTAGGGAAACCGTAGCTAAGGGAAAACCCTAGTGGGCATGATACCCACTAGATAATATACTGATATATAAGTTCCTTGTTAGAGGATGGACCCTATTAGGAATTAATGAGAAAATTCAGTATAAGGAGTCCCTATTAGGAGACTTTGAATCCTTGTTAGGAGATTCCAACCCTGTTAGGAGTTTTTCCAACCCTATTGGGAGTTGTAGTATAGTAGATGCAAGATGAGCCCACTACCCAAACATGCACTTCCAATTACAAGAAGAGCTCACTCTCCAAACAAGTAATAATATTTCTAGAATACAAGTACTACAACTTCTTCCTCGATTGATCTCTAATTTTCAGCTTGATCTTGGATCACAAAATAGCTTATATAAAACTTTGCATAGATCACTTTCACAAAATTTTACATCTAATTTCTCATCATGACACTTACAAGATAGCATAATAGCACATATTAATCCACAAGATGTCCTTTTCATAACTACCATGCCCTTACACAAATTTTTGCTAGGTCGGCTAAGACCACAATGCACTTTTTCGATGTCAACCCTAATTGGACAAGTAATTATTTTGTAAACAAAATAATCCTTTCCTTCAATTCTACTGTCTTGTTTCATCAAAACACGAATATCTCTTAATGCAATCAAATTTCCACAATCCATGATAGTTATGGTACTAAGTTTTTGGATTAGATTGTGCAAAGATTTTTTTCATCAACATTTCAAATCACACTACATGATCCATCATCAAGATGAGAGAGCAAGAGGTGCAAAACAATGTAAGTTGATGGATCACATAGTGTGATTCGAAATGTTGATGAAAAAATCTTTACACAATCTAATCTAGAAACTTAGTACCACAAATATCTCTATTTCATATAGTCCATACTAACTCCTAAGGTTATACACACCATCATCAACATGTATACAATCGCCATCTAACTTCGCTAGTCACACCATGACATCAACAAGAAGTATTAAACCAAACAATATACTATTGTGTACCAAATTCCATACTTAGAAAAAAATTTTATTACCAAAAGCTAAGTATCTTTATTTTTTAGGTTTCTTGTAAGCATGTACATCATGTGTTTCCATAAATGACAATAATTACATATCTCCATTAACCAATTGTCAATAGTTTTTGGCATCAGACCAGGTGTTGTAGCTGAAGGCTCCAACTTCCATGGGGAATTCATATCCTTTCTTCTTTATGCTCCCATTTATTATATTCAATTGTAGGTTTTTCCATATGATCTCAATCAACTCAATCATGTCACTTGGATACCTTGGTAGCTTTAAGGGAAATCTATCAAATGCTGCACGATGCAAATAAGAAAATGATGAGAATTGAATGAAGTGACATCAAAACTAACTAATGGTAGCTATGGATTCTAGGATGAATCTCCTTTCTGGGCATCCTTGTAGCTCCCTACAAATCCTCATGGTAAAAACTTCATTCACCTAAAAGTAATCTACATAACTATTCTATAATTGTAGACATGGATAAAAATCATAAGAACTAACATCATTAGGGGAATTCTCTAATCTTGGGAGGGTAGACCATAATTGAAATGAGGTCAACATGTAAATTAAGAAGGAAGAAATGTAGAATGTATTATATAACTTGGCTTCCTGGAGAGCATTGGACAAAATTGTGCTTACCTCTTGAGTCTAGCCAATATATTGGATATCTCAATAAATTTGTTGAACTAAAAAGAAATACTTTTCAATGAAATTTAAAGGTTCTACCTCACCTTTAAACCTATGTAGGAGGACCAAAATATCAATGATTTTTAGCTTAAGGTTGGTCCCAAACAAGGTTTTGGGAAATTTAATCGTATCACTCCATGGTGTCTAGAACCATGCCCTCGTGATTTCTTTCCTCCGAATCATCTTTTTAGTTGAGAATTTAGAGATGGCTCCACCAAAGTTCAAGTCAAAGAACTCCTCGTACTCTAGCACACAAAGGAAGTTCACCACTATTTTCTTATCAATTTAGATTAGCACTGTATCGTCGAGCAGTATAATTTTCCCAGTTTCTGGGTTGTAGTGATGAATGCATTCATAAATCAACTTAGGGGCTTGGAATGTAACTAGAAAACCAACAACCTTGACTATACCACATCTTTAGAGCTTCTCGATAGTGAGATGAATTTGTTTAGATGTCAACCTTTTCTTTAAGTCCACCATGTCAAAGAAGTGAGGAGAAGTATCCATGAAACTCTTGAATTGGGTATTGATACCAATTAACCCATCAAAATATATGAGCTTGGTTTCCATGAGTTCATGAACTAGATTTTTAATCAAGAAAGTGAATGAAACAAGGAATGCAACAATCACAGTTTTTTTAGAAGTTATGTGTATTGACATAATGAAAAATCAAAGGAAAATGTGGTACCTTAGTCAATTGCTTGTGTATCTTTATATGAGAGCTTCAATTCATCTATTATTCTTCAAAATTAGTGCCACATAGATGAATTTAAGGAAATACTTATTGGATAGTAAGTGCAAGAGTTCAACAGACATCTAGGAGTCTTTTCACTATTTTTTTGTTCTCAGTAGTAACTTATTCCCTCTACTTACTTTTCTATTTTCCTTTAAGTTTCAGAAAGTTACCATTGGGGTACTCTGATGAGGAAAATCCACTAAATGAGATTCTTGCTATATTTATTCTTCCGTAATGATTCAATCCATTTGATTATCATTTTGACATACTCTAAATCTAGTATGGGGTAAAACTTAACCATTAACTTGATTTTCTTGAAAAATCAAAAAATTGTCTTCATGGGTTGGAAACCCACTAAGGAGAAGACATTTTTCATTTTTCTGCCTCTTCTTCCTTCTAGATCAAATCTTTGACAGCAATATTTTTGGAAGCTAAGAATTCTTGTTTAAGGTGTGAGGACCTATTGGAGAGTTATTAAACATCTTGATTTTCACCTCAAGCCTTTCTATGGAAAATTGTCTTCATGGGTTAAAAACCAGCCAAGGAGAAGACAACTTCATGATTTCCACTAGGGCATAAATATTTGAGCAATAGAAACTTTGAATAATGTTTGGAGATATTAACTTAGATTCAAAATTAATTTATGTTATAACCCTTCACCTTTTGCATGTTTTTAATCAATATGCATCTTCAAGTGGTAACTATGGGAAATCACCTTCATGGGTCTAAAACCCACCAAGGAGAAGATGATTTTTAAATTTTTTCCAGCACCTTCTTATCAAGGAATAGTACACCATGAGTTAATGTAGAGCATGACTAATCATCAAATGAGAAAATTCAATCTCTATTGGATTAGATACTAACTTACCTAACTAGTCACAAGGTAAAGCAAATAGCCACCCAACAAGAGGAAAAAAGAAGGTAAAATGGGAAAATTTGATAGAGATAACCTAACCTTAGGGACTTAGACCTAGACTCAAATCCAACTAAGGACTTGAATGACTTCTCCTACTACACATTACTCACTTTTGTCAACTAGTTAGAAAACAAAAAGTTGGGCAACACTATGTAAGATGGATCTTTCTAGTATACAATCTATTTGCTCCTTTGAAATACATTTAGGAAGTATCATTTTGATACCTCTAGCTAAATATTTTGAGAGGATTTTGTATAAATTATTGTATAGTGCTCTATGTTTGAAATCTATATGTACTTCTATTGAAGCTTTTTTGGGGATAAGAATTAAAAAGGTATGGTTGATCTTTGTTAATATTGATCCACATTTTCTAGATCCTTCTATAGTTTTCTATAAGTCTATCCCTATTATATCCCAACATTTTTGATAAAATAAGGCTTGAAAGCGATTAGGTCCTAGTGATTTATCAGGGTTTAGACTAAATAGAGCCAATTTCACCTCTTTTAAAGATAGAGGTTTGTTAAGAAATTTATTTCTTCTATAGAAACCAATTTCGGTACTGATTCTAACATCTTTTCTTTTGGTATCCTATTAGAGAAATCATATTTTTAAGGAGGTTTTTAAAATAATCCACAAACTTCTGCAATATCTATTGGGTTATCAGTGACATTACCTACTTTATACCTTATCTTCATGATTTTGTTTTTCATTTTGTTAAATATTGTGCTGTGTTGATTTTTTTATTTATTGTGATCCCCTTCTACTAACCATATTTATCTTGATTTTTGCCTCCAAAATATCTCTTCTTCTTCTAGTATTTCTTCTTGTTTTGCTAGAAGTTCTTTTGTTATAGATATTTCTTAATGTCTGTTCCATATTTTATAACTTATTCATTTAGAGTTTTTATGTTTTCTTCATTATCTAAATTTTCTTTGAAAATATTATTTAAATGTGTCTTGTTCCACTTTAGAATATTTTCCTTGTGCTTCATCTTAGATTCGAAGCAATACATTTTAGACCCTTCGAAGTTTCCTTCTGTCCTCCAGAGTTTTATGTTTTCCATAAAGATAATGTCTAAAAATCACATTTTTTCACATTTAAAAGGGTTTCATGATGGTTTTTTTGGTTTAGTTAATTCATTCCTTACTAGGTATTGGTCTGATCATACTATGGAAAAGATATTTTCCTGAAGAACCATGTCTAAAACTCCTAATTCTCCTCTAAAGATAAATCTATCCAATTTTTCTACAATATTGGTAAAATTGTCCCTTCTATTGTTCCATGTATAAGTTCCATTGCTAATAGAAATATCTATATTTTTTCTACCCATCAATTGAAATAAATAGTCACCTCTAAGATTGTTGAAAATAGATTGAAGATTGTTTAAGGGAGATTTTTGAGAATATACAAGTATTATCAATATGTTTCAATCATTGTTTTTTTACTACTATCAAACCTATTATTTGTTGGTAAGACAACTACCTATATGATTTCTATATACTATCAATTATTTGATCGATGAAGAGGATTTGATTAGAAGATGTAACAATAGCACCTAGAGGAAAGGTTAAGTTATGATTATGTGAAGGAGTACAAGAATGAGTTAAGATAGTGGTAACATGATGTATTGCTGATCTACTTAAGGTTACAAAGGCTGGTTACACTAAGAAAGTTTAGAAGAAAAAGTTACACAAAGTTTGTCTCCCAAGCTTAACTAAGTGGCTGGTAGGTGCTAAGAAAAGTTAGTGCAAGTTGAGCATAAAATTAGTTGGAGCCGAGTAAAATGATATTCTAGCACATGTCGAGCAGAACATTGGATGCTGAGTAAAGTTTATTTAACACCAAGCACCAATAAACTTTAGTTTATGTCAAGTAATTTTATAAAGGATGCTGAGCAATGCAGTATGTGTTGAGCATTAGAAGCCAAATAATGCTGAGATGCTGCATTATTTAAAAGATCATAAATTTGATGGATCTAAGCTGATAATATTTTTTTTGGATTGTGTGAACCAGGAAGAAGATAAGATTGATGAGCTGATGGCACAAAATCCAATATAAACCATTTTAAAGAAAATTCAAAGAGGATTCAAGGAGAAGTTTCTAGAAGAGATGTGGAATATGGGGTTGATTCATTGTATCCTACCTAATCCATCCTAAAACTAAATTGGACAATGGAGAATGAGTGGCGAAAGATCTTAATTTTCTATTTATGGAAATGGTTGGACATAAATAAAGTTTATCAGTTGTGAGAACTTAAGGAAGACAAGGAGTCAAGGTTTTTTCTTCATTAAGTGACCTCAGAGAAGAGTTTGCAATGACATGTTAAGAAAGAAGGCTTAAGGATATGAGTGCTTGAAGGGTGAACAAGATATCAAAATACTTATGTATGAAGGTCAAGAAGAATGGAGGATTGAAATAGTGATCTATAATCTGCAATTGGAGTTATAAGTTGTTATTAGATCAAAGTCTTACTATTACTCTCTAACGATTGTGTTATTCTAGGGTAAATCCTTTGGATTAAGGTTGACCTAGAAAAATCATTTGTAAATCCTTTAATTGAGTGACATTCCAAGTGAATGGTCTAAAGTCCTCTAACAAGGCTCACTCCTAATAGGGTGATTGAAATACTTTCATAGGGTCACATTTAACAATGTGTATTGTAACCTTTAAGAGGGTTGGCCTTTTATAGGGCATCACTTTAGAAGAGTGAAAAAGAGTAGAATGTTACAGGTTGTTTTTCCTAAATTAGGTTTCCATATAAATTATTATGTCAAGTATGTTGATGAATCTATTATGTTTCATGTTTACATTTTTGCAAGTTGGTTTGATAATAACCTACAAGTTTTAAGTGATTGCATAATCTTATAGGTGCATGCATGATGGATAATGTTATATGGATTCACTAAGTAATGAAAAGTTTTATTTATACATTTGGACCTTGGATAACTAATTCCTCCCCTCCCGTTCTTAGTTATTCTAAAGTATTCCAAGAATTGGTATCAAATCCATCTTCTTAAGAGCACTATTTTGAAGGTACTAGAAGCACAAAGATCAAGATGTCAAAAAGAGAAGTACCCAAGCTTAATAGAGATAACTTTTCTGCATGGCAGAGTTTGATGAAGCTACACCTTGGAGGACTTGGAGATCATGCACAATCTACCATTACCACTAAGCATTTTAATCTTTTTGGTGCCCCAACTATTGAGGATATGAAAAAGAAGAAAGAACATAACCAGGAAATGTTGGAGATTGCCTTTTCCCTAAGCTATGCTGAATTTGGCGATACCAACGGTCTTGACTATGCAAAGAAAATGTGGGATGCCTTGACCACTATCTATGGAGGAGATGCAAACATTCTAAGAGTCAAAGCTGAAAGTCTCAAAGGTAATTTTGATGATATGAGAATGAAAGAAGATGAAAATATTTCTCAATATGTTGAAAGGATAAAGAAGTTGTTAATATAATAAGAGGAGCTACTAGCAATATATATAATGAGACTGTACTAAGAAAATTTTTAAGGACACTATTTGCTATATATGCCATTAGAGCTTTTGCAATTCAAGAACTAAGATGTATACTAGGGAATAGTTTATCACTTGAAGGTCTAGTAGGTAGACTCACTACTTTTGAGCTATCTAAATTTGATAATTACAAACCAAAAAAGATTGAATCTACTTTCAAAGCTAAGGTATCATTGAAGGAACCTAATGAGAAGAAGAAGAAGAAGTGTTTTCTAATGACAATGATATAGATGAGGAGGATGTAGAACAACTTGAAGCACTGTTGGAAAGATTCCACAAAGCTAAAGGAAAGTTCAAAGGTAAATTACCTATCATTTGTTGCAATTGCAATGAAGTTGGTCATATTGCTACTAGATGTCTAGAGAAAGAGAACTATAGAGGTGGTGACAAATACAAGAGTAGAAGAGATAAAGACAACAAGGACTAAAAAGACAAAGGCAACAAGTCATGCTATATTGCTGAAGAGGAAATGAGAGATGAATCTGATGAACATGATGATGAAGTGGTGTATGTTGCAATGAATGACGAGTATGATGAATATGAGGCAACTACACTTGTGACTTGTGTGAATAAGTATGACAGATGGATTAGTGACAGTGGGTGTTCATATCACATGTTTGGTGAAAAAAGTAAGTTGATTACCTTGAATTATTATGATGGAAATATTATAAGATTTGGTAATGATGCATCGTGTTTGATAAAAGGAAAAGGTTCTATTAAACTCGTAGATAAGATTTTGTTTTGCAATACTTACTATGTTGAAAGACCTAACTATATTGTTTATGTGTATCACAAATGAATAATTTGGGATGTAAGGTTGAGCTTGAAAATAATATTGCTAGAATATATGACATAAATAGGAAACTGATTGGAAAGGGCGATCAAACTAGAAGTAATCTATTCTATCTTGACATAGATGATGCTAGTTGTCTTGTTGTAAAATTTGATGATGTATGGCTATGGCACAAAAGTTATGTCATGTCAATTTTGATAACCTTGTCAGTATTAGTCAGATGAGAAAAGTTAGAGGTTTGCCTATGTTGAAGAAGCCTAACAATATAATGTGCAAACAATGTTAGTTAGGTAAAATGACAAATTCAAGTTTTAAGAGTAAAGCTCATACCTCTAAAAGAATACTAGAGATTGTTCATATTGACTTGTATGATCCAATTGATGTGCAAAGCTACAAAGGAGATAAGTACATTATGTTGTTTGTTGATGACTATTCTAGGATGATGATAGTTATTTTTGTGAAAGAGAAATCTGATTCTTTCCAAATGTTTAAATGGTACTTAGCAAGAGTTGAGAAGGAAACATGTAAAAGCTTGAAGTGTTTAAGATCTAATAGAGGAGGAGAATACACATCAAATGAGTCTAAGATGTTTTGTATTGAAAGAGGAATCAAAAGATAGGCATCTTCCCCTAGAACCCCTCCAAAAATGGAATAGCTGAAAGGAGGAACGGGTCTATAATGGATTGTGCTAGAACACTCATGATGGAGAAAAATGTTGCTTTGAAATATTGGAGAGATATTGTAACTATAGTTGTCTATATCTTGAATCATGTAAAACTCAAGAAAGGTACTCATTCAACACCTTTTGAACTATTGTATGAATACTCACCTAATGTAAAATATTTTAAGGTATTTGGAAGTAAATGTTACATTCTTAAAAACTTCAAGAATGGTAAACTTGATGCAAAAAGTGAAGAAGGTATATTTTTAGGATATTCCACAAGAAGTAAAGCTTGTAAGTGTTTAAATACTAACACTAACAAAGTTGTGGAAAGTGCAAATGTAATTTTTTATGAATATTAAAAAGTACAAGAGGCTAAACCTATGAAAGAATGAGAAGAATACAAATTATTTGTATACTTTTATGAAGGTATTCCTATTTAAGAAGACGGTGCAAATCAAGTTACAAACCAAGAGCAAGTTTTAGTGGTTGTTGAGTCACATACTATTAATGCCATGTTGCATTTAGGAACCAAGTTGTATTCAGATGCTAAGTTACAGAATGAAGTTGAAACACATTTCAATAATGAGATTAATGTCCATGAAAGGGATACTAAAATAGATGATGGAGATGTACACGATGACTCTGAAGCTAAAAGACAAAATGAAGAAACTAGAGCTGAACCAAGATTGTCCAAATGTGTCAAAAGACATCATCCTACTACACAAATTATTGAAGATAAAGATGTTAGACCAATGACAAGAAATAGATTGAGAGATGATACATGTTTACTAAGCATGAAGGAACCCAAATCAGTAAGAGATGCACTAGAAGATATCGACTAAAGTCATGGAAGAAGAGATTGAACAAAAAACGAAAAACAAAACATGGACTCTAGTTCCTAGACTAGAAGACAATTGGCACCAAATGGGTATTTAGAAACAAGCTAGATGAAAATGGTGAAGTTAGAAGGAACAAAGCAAGATTTGTTTGCAAAGGATATGAAAAAGAAGAAGGAATTAACTATGGAGAGAAATTTGTCCTTGCTTTAAGGTTGGAAGGAGTAAGAACTTTACTTCCTTATTCTACATACAATGGTTTCAAAGTTTATCAAATGGATGTTAAATTTGCATTTCTGAATGGTATATTAGAGGAAGATGTTTACATAGAACAACCAAAAGGTTTTATTGATTTTAACAATGAGAACATGGTATGTAGATTACAAAAATCTCTATATGGTTTGAAACAAGCACCAAAAGCATGGTATGAGAGACTTCATTGGTATCTTATGAAGATTGGATTTGAAAGGACTAATGATAAAATCAATATGTACATGAAGACAGAGAAAGGAAAAGGTATTTTGTTATCTTAAATTTTTGTTGATGATGTCATATTTAGACATCAAGATTCTTTATTTAAAGATTTTGAAAATCAAATGAAGCAATAATTTGAAATGTCTATGTTTAGAGAGATCGAATTCTTTGTGGGTTTGTAAGTATATTAGATAAAATATGCTATATACATCACTCAGTGAAATTATGTCAAAGAAATACTAAATTTTTTTGGATTGGAGGATTCGAATCTAGTAAGTACACCTATGCTAACAGGACATAAGTTGTCAAAGAATGATGATTCAACTGAGGTGAATCAAACATTGTACAAGTCTATGATTGGTGAATTGCAATATGTAGTACATAGTAGACATGACATTGCATTATCTATAGAGATAGTTGCAAGGTTCTCTACTAATCCCTGAGAGAATCATTTAATCAATATAAAAAGAATAATGAGATATATGGAAGGAACAAAAGAGTATGGTCTATACTACAAGAAAAATGAGAATTTTGAAATAAGAGCCTACATTAATGCTAATTGGGCTAGAAACATTGATGACAGAAAGAGCACCATGAGAGGAGCATTTTTCTTAGGTAAGAGGCTAGATACATGGACTAGCAAGAAACAAAATTGTACTTCACAACCTACTAATGAAGATGAATATGTTGTTGATATTGTAAATTATACAAACAATTTATGGATCAAATAGTTACTCAAAGGTATGAAGGAAGAGATCATAGATCCAGTAACACTTTATTGTGATAATTAAAAAACTATCAATATATCAAAGAATCATGTGATGCACACAAAGACTAAGCACATTGCAATCAAGTATCATTACTTGAGAGAGTTAGTTCAAGAGAAATAAGTGAAGATGGAATATGTTAACACAAAAGAGAAAATTGTTGATATATTCACAAAAGAATTAATTAAGGATGGTCATGAGTATCTAAGAGATAAACTAGGGGTGATACCCCTAGCAAAGGCTATCTAAGAAACAAGAGGAGTGCCCTACATTAAATAAGTTGATTTCCATATGTTACACATTGATATAGTGGATCTTGCTTTAGGGGCTACCTAAAGTAATCAAAAATTTCCAACTACAAATTAGTCACAAGTAAGGTGACAAATGGTGAAGCTTACAACTACATATTAAAGATGACAAGTCTTTCACATTTTTTTCAAAGAGGGAGAAAAAGAATGAATTAACTGATTAGAAGGAGAAATAAAATGGATCTTACAAGGGAAGTAATTGCTGATCAAGGAAAATACAAGTATGATGAGGGAGATAGAGAAATGAAAGAAGGAGGGAGAAATTCTAACATCTAGCTAGTAAGAGGGAGACACAAGAAGTAATTCAAAGTAATTCAGAGGAAATTATAAGGAAGAGTTTTATAACTTATTCAGAAGATGGAAGTTGTTGATAAAGGGAGAGATTTCAATATAAGGAATTATTTTCCTTTTTGGTATTTTGTTGGTCTTACTATTTTAACCTAGTTAGTTTGGTTGAACAAGGTGTTTTTCATTTGGTTGACCAGTTTGGTTTTCCATCATTGCCAATGACGGAGATTGTTGAAAATAGATTGAAAATTGTTTTAGGGAGATTGTTGAGAACATGCAAGTATGATCAATATGTTTCAATCATTTTTTTGTTGTTGATGTCAAACTTTCTATTTGCTGGTAAGACAACTACTTATGTGATTTTTTTACTATCACTTATTTGATTAATGAAGAGGATTCAATCAAAAATTGTAACAGTAGCACCTAGAGGAAAGGTTGAGTTATGATTATGTAAAGGAGTACAAGAATCAATTAAGACAATGGTAACATGATGTATTAATAATCTATATAAGGTTACAAAGCCTTGTTATACTAAGAAAGTTTAGAAGAACATGTTATAGAAAGTGTGTCTACCAAGCTTGATCAAGTGGGTGGGTGTCGAGAAAAGTTTGTGCAAGTTGAGCAAAAAATTAGTCAAAGTTGAGTAAAAGTATATTCTAGTGTACGTTAAGTAGAATAGTGGATGCTGAGTAAATTTTACTTGATGCTGAGCACTAGTAAACTTTAGTTTGTGCCAAGTAATTTTATAGAGGATGCTGAGCAACATAGTATGTGTTGAGCATTAGAAGCCAGTTAATGCCAAGCTACTACATTATTTAAAATATTGTGAATTCAATGGGTCTGAGATGACAAGTTTGTTTTCTTAGAATGTGTGTAAGTAGGAAGAAGATAAGATTGATGCGCTAGTGGCACAGAATTGAAGGTAAACCATTTCTAGGTGAATTCAAAGAGGATTCAAGGAGAAGTTTGTATAAGAGGTATGAAATATGGGGTAGATTCATAGTTTCCTACGTAATGCATCCTAACCCTAAATTGGAAAATGGAGAATTAGCAATAAATGATCTTAATTTCCTATTTATGGGAATGGCTAGTCATGAAGCAAGTTTGTCATGTGTGAGAACTTGAGGAAAATAAGGAGTCAAGTTATTTGCTTCATTAAGTGACCTAAGAGAAGAGTCTGCAATGGCATATTAAGCAAAAAGGCTTAAGGATATGAATTCTTGAAGGGTGAACAAGCTATCAGAGTTGCAATGTATGAAGGCCAAGTAGAATGGAGGACTAAAATAGTGATCTGTAATCTACAATTGGAGTTGTAAGTTGTTATTAGATCATAGCCTTGTTGTTACTCTCTAATAATTGTATCAGTATAGGGTAGATCCTTTGGATTAAGGTTGACCTAACAATCATTTGCAAATCCTTTAACCAAGTGACATTCCAAGTGAATGGTCTAATGTCCTCTAACAAGGCTCACTCCTAGTAGGGTGATTAAAATGCTTTAATAGGGTCACATTTGATAGTGTATATTGTAACCTTTAACATGGTTGGTCTCTCATGGGGCATCATTTCATAAGGGTGAAAATGACTGGCATGTTACTAGTGATTTTTCCCAAATTGTGGTTCCATGTAAATAATTGTGTCAAGTGTCTTGATGATTCTGTTATGTTTTATGTTTACATTTCTACAGGTTGATTTGATAGTAACCTAGAAGTTTTAAGTGATTGCATAATCTTATGGATGCATGCATGATGGATAATGTTTAATGGATTCACTAAGCTATGAAAAGTTTTATTTATACATCTAAACCTTGGATAACTGATTGACCCCACCCCATCTCAGTTTTTCTTAAGTATTCCAACATAAGATTTGTTGTTTACCCTTGAATTTTTTAATCCAAGTTTAAAATAACATTAAAAACCCCACATCAAAGTATGTATTCACTATGATAGCCTCTCATGAATATTCTAATTTATCCCCATAAATTATACTTATCTGCACTCTCTATAGGCCCATATATATTAATTAGGATAATTTGGAGATTATTCCTTATACTTTTAATTTTACATCTCATCTAGCTATGATTGGAGATTATCATATCTAGGACAATATTTCTTGGATTCCATATGATACCTAATCCTCTTGAAGCTCCTCTAGATTCCTATAATATTATGTTCCAACTACCCATTTCTTTCCTAACTTCTTTCCTTCTTCTTTATTAAGTTTTGTTTCTTGAATTAATATGATTTCATATTCAAATAGAGATATCTTTCACTTTAGTGAGAATTTTTTTCTAGAGGCATTTAGGCCTGTAACATTCCAGGTTGTAATCCTCATATTAGCATAGGAAGGCTCTTCCCCTCCCCAACTTTTAGGACTTGAACAAGTTTTTTTATATTCTTTAGCCTAACCAACTACCTCTCTTAGACCTTTGAGTGATTTCCTTCCTCTTTTTCACTTTTTTGTTCCACATTTTAGTGTCTTGATGCCTTCTTAATGAATTGTGATTCCAACAGATTCTAGATTTTGCTGGGCATTTTTTATGATTATAATATTACTTTCTTTTTCCTTTTCTCCTTCTAGTTCTTTAGTTATTTGCTCTAATAAATAAATCTAGTTCTCATAAGTACTTTTTTCAATTTCCATTCTCCGTTCTTTAGAATCTTCTTTTTCATTTTTCTATTATGGATCCATAATAATACCATATTCTTCCCAATTTTGACAAAATATTTTTGCGCTCTATTCTTCTTGGTCTTGATTAGTACAAGTTTCTTTTGATTATTTGGAGTTCTCAAGAATTCTTCTCCTTTTACTTGAGTTCAAAATTATTCATTGTTTCTAGGTTCTTCATCCTTCTATGTTTCCTTAGTGGCTTGTACTTCAAATGGATACTTTCCATTGGCTAGTGTTTCCTAGAATTTGTAGCTTCACTTTTTGGCTCCTTTTTTGACAGTGATATTACTCCATTGTGTTGCTCATGTTGGAGGAAATGTGCCTACTATTTATTTTTCTACATTCTCTTTGCTTGGAGGATTCCTTTTTGTGAAAAGCAATTGATTTTAAGTATCCTCAATAGCTTTGATACTTTTCTCTTTTTGAACAGATTTCTTTGCATCCTTGGTCTATGAAACATGAGCATTCTTCTTCATTTGTTGATCCTTTTCCAACTATTGTTTTTCCTCTACTTTGCTATTCTTTTGATGCTTTTTGATTTCTAATTTTGAGTTTCCATTGGATTTATTTTCCTATTCCTTTGCTTGTTGGAGAATCTCTTTATAATCAATGATGCCATTGGTTTTTGAGTGTGATATCTTCATTGAGTAATTTAGTACTCCAAATATTCTCCTCAAGTTCCATCATTTCTATTTCTAATTGAATGATTTCTTCTTTTAGGCTTTCCACTTTTAGATTTAGTGCATTTAGTAGATTGGCTCCTTCCTTATATCTTTGTGTTGTAATCTATTTCATGTCTACTCCCTCTAATCTTCTAGATTTATTTTCAGTACTTTTACGTATGCTTTAGAGGACCTTTGGTTGTATTTTATCACCTTCTTCTATCTAACAGTTTGTAGGTATAAGAAGTTTATCTATTATATTTTGATGTTTAATCTCTACTCTTTTGCAATGATTGTACCATTCTTTTACCACCAATTCTAGATGTTATTCCTCTATACTGGTATCAAGACTAATTTCCTCAAAATCTAAATTGTATTTTGCCACCCTTTTCCTATCTTTGAGATATTACATTTCTCTATTTTCCCTTGATAAATAGAGAATTTAATCTTATACATTGATCTATTTGTGATATTTTTGATGCATTCTTGATGGTAGAGTTCTAGTTTTAAAGTAACTAAGAGTTTTACTAATGTAGATTTGATGTGATGAGGTTCATAACCCTTAATCCCTCCTAATAACTCTCCAATTTGAATAAAGATCCTAATCTCACATAATTCAGATGGGATGTTATTTAATTTTATCCATATTGGGAGATTTAGGGAACTTACCAGGATATCATTAAAATTAGGTTTCTATTTTAGAAAGTTTAAACTATATCCACTAATGAAATTGAGGGATTTTTTAAGCAAAGATTTCCTAATGCTTAAATCTATGCAATACAAAAAACTAAAGAATCTAAGAGAAAAGTTATAATTACCTATTTGGAGTCCAAGGAGTTGAACCAATTAATCATTTTTGACATTTTGAATTTGGCCTAGTCCATACCATGTATAGACCCCTTTCATCACAGTCAAACCATCTATCTTTACTAATCTTGTTGTTAATGATAAAGGTAAAGATTAGCTTTCTGACCATTTTTTGATTGATTAATGATTGTGTATTTACTATGGTAGGGTTATGAATTGGAAATTGACCAAATTGGAAGAAAATTTTAGTATATGAACTCTTATAATCTACAAGAGTTAGATTAGAGTGAAGATTAGGATGACACCTAGTCTTAGGATGTACTGGAGTGTTGTTTTCTTCTAAAACTTTATATTGTTTAAGAAAAATATATGGGGGTGGATATTTTGAGCTTGTTAGGGCTTACCCTTTCTTAGATTTGCTATTAGAATTTTTATTTTTTGTAATCTCCTTGGAGGATTGTGTGTTCCTAGCATACTTTGTTTTCTCAAAGAAATCTAATTTTTTTTCTATCTTCATTGTCTATATTACCCTTGCTCTATCCCAATTTTCTTTTGAGATCCCTATTTTTCTTGCGTTTTGGATCGATCTTATGTTGGAATGACCTTTCTCCCATCCTTCTTCCTCATGGTGTCATTGAATTCTATCTATCTCATGCATTCATGGGTTTGAGATCTGAGGAGGTTTCATGGACAACTTGTAGTTTTGTTGAACTATTTCCTTGTTTCTCTCCTCATGTTACTCTATGATAGATTTAAACCAATTTTTGAGGGGGATTTGATTACCCTTGGAGTTTTTTCGCACTGGGAGAAGTGTCGATTTTGCAAAAAGGCTAGATTTTCTTGAAAGATGTTGTCATCAAGAATTAGGGTTTTCTTTTTGGGGATTTCATGGTGAACCTATTTCTTTTCTCAAAATTCACTTTTCCTACCATTTTTCTCTAACTTATAATTAAATTTTAGTATTATTGTAAGTTATATTAATATTATAAATATAAATATTATAAATAATTAAATAATATTAATATATTTTACTCAAAAAATAAATTAAAAAAGGAAAATAATTTAATAACCATTTTACAAATTATTTGATCTAATATAAAGTTAATGTTTGCCAGTCTTATTATAGTAGACATGAGAGTATGTATCAAAGGATAATAATATCCAATGTAACTTGTAAAAATTAATAATTTCAAACCTTGAGTCTCTAGGTGTTGCCTATGATATGTATTATATCCAATCCTCCTTGATGCTAAGAGTATGTGGCCCTCTTACTCTCACCTCACACATAGAGAGGACTAATGTGATACATGCTTATAATAAGTTCAATTGAATTATTATTGAATTAAGATATAGTAACTTTAAAACTAAAATATCTTATAGGTTCAATGGGAACCAAACATATTCAATATATCACTCAAAAACCTAAACTTAAAGAATAAAGTCAACACCTTTAAATAATTTAATGTGTTATCTAACTAACATAATGCCACATACTTAACTACATAAGGGAAGATATTAGAAATAATATTTTTGTATAGTTTTTTCTCTCTATAAAACACAATATATCATTTATATCTATTATATTGATCTTGGAAAGTGTGTACTATGTCCAAACTAAAACTAAGCTATCAACTAAAGGAAATTTGTTAGAATCTAATAAGTCATTCATTCAAATCTTCTTTAGTAAAAATACTACTACTTTACTTATAATCAAATAAACTCATAACTAGAATTATTTTAGATTTGGATTTGGGAAAACATATTGATAAATACATTGGCATTGCATCTGTACCAATCAGTGATGAAGTGATAGGAGGTTCATTGTTTTACTTCTTCGAAAGGTAGAGACTAATGTTAATCGAGGCGGTAGGTTGTCTTTTTAATTAAAGTGAGAATGAGGACAAAAATTAAAGAAATAAAAATAAAAAAGAAATAATTAGTAGAAAAAGTAATGGACACTATTCCATGGAAAATCTCTTACAAGAATTTTGATCCTATCTACACAAATTTATACATGGGAAGAATTGCTAGTTTGATATGAGAAGCTCTAATTTAGAAGAGCTCAAAAGACCATACATTTAGTTATGTCATGATTAGATAAAAATAACAGAGGTTTACTAGAAATAACCCTTTCCTGAAATCATATAAAAATGAATGGGTCTGATTAGTTTAATGGTCGTTCAAAAGAACACAACCATTGATTGAAAACATAGTTTAGTCTATTCGAGCTATCCAAATTGTGGATAGTTCTAATTTTTTGAATGGCCATTCTTGCTCCTAATCTATTTTAAACCATTTATTTGAAAAAATAGGACTGTTATCTCATATTGGGGATGTCTATGGTGCAATTATAGTTTATTATTTAGTTGGTTTGATATTTTATGCCACTTGTTTAACGTCTCTCTACTAATTGGTTTTACTATTTTCTTTTATTGTTATTAGTAATTGTCTAAAGGAAAATACTATTGCAGTTAAAATTGTGTAACTATTACTTCAATCTATTTTCACCTATTATGGACAACTATATTTATTACTTTTAAATGATATGTTTAAAAATTTACATACAATTTTATAAATTTTTTAAATTTGTATAATAGCTTTGGGGAACTTATAAATGTTGGTTTTTCATATTGCTTATGATAACCATATTAAGTCATTGAAAAAAAGTTTATTAGATGCTATGTGGCTACTCACTACTCCAAATACTTTGCTACCTTTAATGTCATTCCTAACTTAATGCATTGTGTTTTCGTATTCACATTTAAACATCAGTTTTCATCTAGAAACCAATATATATAATCTAAAACATTATTTTTTATGCTCCTTGAAAGGAATTATCTTTCTTCTTTAAATACCTCCTTTACCATAAAATCAATTTGTCAATCCTTGTCTCTTGCTTAAGCAACTGGAATAGAACCAAGAAATTTCAATTACAATTTAGGGGTTGAATTTAATGGTGGTCCAACTTCTACTCTCCAAATTTTTGTAATTAGATATGTTTTCTTAGGCTCCTTTATATTAGGAATCCCTCTTGCATGCCCAAGATTAAGCAAGTAGATATTTTCTTTTGTATGCTAGCCAAATTGAAATTTAGGAAAATCCTTCAATAAGTGCAGTGAATTGACTAGGGTATTTTGTTTTGCATGGCATAAAAAAATATGACTTTGTGTTTAGATTTTTCAAATTAAGAAAAAAATTTAATAATCTATTGATGATTATTTTTATTTTCTTTTATAATGTCCTCTTTACGTCTTTGTTATATAAAGTATGCATATGCGTTTGATTTTTTCATGCTTTCCCTCTATAACATAATTATATAAGTTTAATCTTCTGATGCCTTTTGATGTTTTCTATCTTCAAGGAAATTTTCTTTCCATTTTATTAACATTATATAGAATTTAGGTAAAAATTCTTCATAATTTTGACAACTAAAAAGATCTCATGCTTTTAGTTTTGAAACAATTTCAGTTTTGGCCATGCTTTCATTTTGATTTAATGGCTTTCAATACGTGCATTTCATTTTATAATGGGGTTGTAAGAGGAAGAAATCAAGATAGCTTGTATGATGGTTGGTAACTTACTAATGCTAGATAATGATAAAGTGTTAGAATGTCTCTAAACAACATGTTTATGATATACCCTCTTAGCATTGCATTCTGTTAACCTCATAATGGATTTTGACACTTGAGTGCCAATACACTTAACCACTTTCTATATTGGAGCCTAGTACACCATGTATGCTGAGCCATAACATGAGCCGAGTTAGGAAAGACTTCAGGTGTTGAGTGACTTTAGGCGTCGAGCATGATATAAGTGTCGAGTGATATTTAAGTGTCGAGTCATAGATGATGCCGAGCAATACAAAAATGCAACAGGAGCCGAGTAAGCCAGTTTTTTATTAATGTCGAGCATCTGGAATCAACAAGTGTCGAGTAACACAGAATGTACATATGAGTTTGTAACTTCATTGATTCATATGGAAACCATTTTCATGGCCGACATATGACGAATCTTGAAGGATTAAATGATAAGATCAAATATTTTGTATTTTCTATGCAATCTACATGCAGCCAATAAGAAAAATGGAAAATGCATGCAACCAATAAGAAAAGTGCAAGGAATGAGTGGGAAGAAAATATTCAATATGGATCATAGATCCATACCTAACCCTAAGTCTTCAAATGTCTTTATAAGGAAGACAAAATCTCATTAGAAGGAGAAGTGGATGTAGAAGGGTGTGGAAGGAACACTATTTCAGAGTAAAGAGTATCAGATCTTAGAGGATCAAGATCAGAGAAAGTAGATCAAGTGCCTGTATTCAGCAAATGAAGGATTGTAAGCTATCAGGTTTATTGTACCTAATACTCTCTAGCAATTGTATTAGAATGAAAAACCCTATGGTGATAGGTTAGCTTAACAGGTATTTTGTAGATCCTTTAAATAGGTGATTAAATCCTTTAATAGGGTGACACTTAATGCAAAGTGTTTGTAAATCCTTTAACCAAGTCACTATTGATACAGTGTAAAGCCTTTAACAAGGCAGACCATTAGAAGTGGTTAAATATTATTATTCCAGTGATTTTGTGGGTATCATCCCCACCCCAGTTTTACCTTCTTATTTCTGGATGGTTTTTGGGTTACCAAAATCTCAAGTGGTATGTGGTGATGCTTATGTGTTTCTCATAATTGTTTGATATGTTCATATGCATGCAATCTACTTTTAGTTAAAAAGTTTTAATGGTCAAAATATAGTACTTCTGATTCACCCCCGCCCCCTGCCCCCCCCCTCTTAGAAGCATTCTTCCTATTTGAATATTCCAACAATTGGTATCAAAGCAAGTTTCTCACAAGAAGAAGTCTAACAACTTGGAGAAAAAGATCTAAAGATGGAAGTCTTCAAACTTGGGAAGATTATTGACAATCAAGTGATTGATGTGCAATTGGCTCTACACAAAGTAGATGAAGCAAGGAAGGAATTGAGAAAATATTTGAAGAGAAGGAAGGATATAGCCATAGCTGAAAATGATATAAACTACAAGGAGATTGATACCACAAAACTATGTGCCAATGGAGACACCAAAGAGTTTGATGCAGCAATAGTAGAACTGATGGAGAAAAACAAAGTTCAAGCAGAAGAGATAAGATCTCTCAAGATGGAACATGAATCAGAGGCCATAATGTTATGTGAAATCACTGAACAAAAGAAAAGAGCAGTTGAGAATAAAGTCACGATGGAAAATGACAAAAGAAATCTTGCAAACAGACTTGAAGAAAAATGTATTTAATTAACAAGGATATCAAACATGCAGATGGATACACTTGCCCAAATGATGAACCTTCATCATGAACTCAATATGAATGATATTGAGATCTCTACTTTGAGGATGCAGAATGAATTAAACAGAGAAAAAGAGGTAGCAAAGAATCTCCACAAGTCAAGTGAAGCCATCAAGTATTTTGAATAGTTGCTAAAATCCCCAAGATCTGCCCATGATACATGAGGACTTGGATACAACAACACTGAAGTTGGAGAATCATCAAAGAGTGTTGAGCAAAAAGATGACATAAGTAAGAATTCAAAACTCACTTGTCATTATTGTAATAAGAAGGGGCATACTGCTAATGTTTGCAGGAGTAGGAGATTTAATCAGCCAAATACACCCAAGCGCAAGAGTTACTGTCACAAGTACAACATGCAAGGACATATGACACAAGATTGCAGATCCAATTTCACAAGGACTCAAAGATTTGATGGGCATTGTTATAATTGCAAGAAGTGTGGACATAGAACATTTGAATGTAGATCAAGGCCTATGTGGACATCAAATCAACCAACAAAATCAAAAGGAAATGAAAGTCACTATCATTGGGATTACAACACCAGGTATAGCTGTCATTATTTTCAGGAATATGGGCATATACCATAGAACTGCATAAGAACACATTTCAAAGGGAACTATAAAAGATGGTTGAATCAAACCACATGTTTCAGTGTCTAAAAACTGGTCATACCAGCAGAAACTATCCTACAAGGTCAAAGGCACCCAAGACTGAAGAAAATAAGGGCAAAGAAAAGATTGATGTTGAAAAGATAAGGGGAAAAATGAATAAGACCTGGAAAAAGAAAGATGAGTGCAACACATCAAGTGGAGGGAGCACTTCACCCAATCGGTCAAGTGATCACACTTCATCAAACTAAGCATGAGAAGTGTATGGGACTGATATAAAAAGTTATATCGCACATTAGTCCCAAGAAAAAGAAGCAATGCAAAGTATAAATCTACATGAGACAAAATGTCAAGACAAAATCTAAATGATGTTGTCGAGTTGTCTTTGGATGTCGAGTTAAACTTTAACACATGTCGAGTTCCTAATAGCGATCGAGTTGATAATTGATGCTGAGTTGGTTAGCTCCAATGCAAGCTGAGTAAAGTGAAAATGTAGTGTAAGCCGACTAATGTTAAAATCCATTAGAAGCCAAGTTGGCAGTTGAGCATTTAAAGTGATGAAAATAGGGTATATTATCGTGACTCCAATCAGTTTTCCTCATCGCAATCAAGAAACAAAGAAGAGAAAGAGAGTAAAATGACTTCATAGCAGAGAATTCAACATTTCAAGCAGATTGTAACATCTCTCAATGAATTTTCATTAATCTTGAGGTATTTTCATTTGTGCCGAGCTACGCAGTTTCATATTACGTAAAAAAGAGAAGAAAAAAAAAAAAAAACCGTAGTTTGCATAAATGGCGTCAAGTTCCAAAAAAATCAAGGACAAAGAGTCGTTTGAAGTTTAGTTAGTGTCCAATGAGGTCAAGAAACCTAATTTTTGTCCCATTCCTGAAGTTGCATACAAAAACAACCTAGCCAGAGCTCTCTCCCAAATTTCCCCAAAAGTTGTAATGGTTCAAGACATGAGAAGATGCTACAATTGTAAGATAGGAGCCCTAGGAGATATGGAGATAAGGTAAGCCTATGAGAAATTGTGCATAGATGGAGTCTTAAAAGATGAATTCAGAATTGTTGAAAGAAAGGGTTTGACTTGAGTTTTGAGCTTTCCCACCGTATTCAAGCCAGAATGGGTTAAAATTGTGTTAAGCAAAATTCATGGTGGAAGTCTTTGGTTGGAAGATATTCCCATCAAATTAACCAAAGGAATCATACATAGGGTAACTGGGTACCCTACCCTAGATTGGTTCAAAACCTTGAGAAGTAAATCGAAGTAGGTTATTGAAAAGAACACGAGTGCTCAATAGAATAAAAGAGGAATGACAATTCACACCATTTAGGATCCTCTATTTGAGTTTGTTGTTAGAGTCATTGCCCATAAGTTCTATCAATCTAGTAGACTCAACAGTGTGCCATGTATTGCAGTAGATGTAGGTTACAAATTGGTGAAAAAGGATCATACTTATGATTTTGCAGAACTGCAACTACAACAGATTACTAAAAACCTAACTGGCATAAGAAGGACAAAGGGTGCTCAATGCAAATTTGGAGCAATTCTAGTTTGTATATTATTTTATGTTCAGAATGATTTTCCCTCTTTCGGAAAAGTTAGATGGACGAATGATAGAACTATCATTGCCCAAATCAATGAATATATAGAACAGATGGGAGAAAATTTTGATACCCTGATGACAAATTAGTTTGAGGATTTCAAGAAATCCATGAAGCAAAGATCAAGAATACCAGTTTCCTTAGTGGAAAAACATACTAATGATTTGTGCTTCTTAGTTGACATTGATTTTACCTATATTCAAGCAGTAATTTCAAGGGTGAGATGGCTAAGGCCATTTAGATATGAAATAAATATTGATGAAGCATCTACAACAATAACTACATTATTGGCAAAAGAAATAGATAAAAGTGCTCCACACTTTGGCACATATGATGTGGTAAGATCAAAGATAAATATGGAGTTAAAGATTTCCTCCACATTAAAGAAGAAAGAAAAATTGTTGAAGAAGATTAAAAAGAAATTTGGTGAAGGAATTGAGGCTGAAGCAGAAGAAGAAGATGATGACAATGATGATGATGAAGATGAACAAGAACAAGGCCCAATGGAATTGACCCAAGGCCGAGGTGAAGACAAGGAGGAAGGTAGAGAGGAAGAAGAAGCCAAGGAAGCACCAACTGAAGCTAAGTCAAAGAAAAGAAAGGCAACAAAACAACCTCCAGCCCAATGAAAACCAAAGAAATCTGCCATGCCATCACCTCAAAATCCAACAACCCGAGCTGCAACAAGGGCCTCCACTAAAAAGGCTAAAGAGGAAGCTACAAAGAAGAAACCAATCAAGGAAACACAAGAAGAGCCGAGGAAAAGAAGAAGATATGTGGCTCAACCTGATACTGATGAAGAAGATCGATCTAAAAAGGTAAGCCATTTTTTAGTTGACACGTTATGTAAAAAGATTGGAAACGGTGATTTAAGAAACTTAAATAAAGTTGATTTCAATATGTTTACTAAAGAAGAACAGAATAGGATAGAGGAGACAATTTATGGAATGATGGCACAGTTCAAGTACACTCCTCTTGAACTAGATGGACAATTGCCAAAAGTACTGTCCAAAATTGTAGAAGACAGGTGGCATTTTTGTTTGAAAATGGAGAAGGAGATGAGGGAATCAACCCTAGCAAGCATATTTCTAGATTTTACTAAGGAAAAAATAAAGAAAGCAGTCAAAAGGCATAATACTAGGTTTACACCTAAGTATAGGGCATTCTTCATTCTCCAAAACAAGATGGAAGAAATTGTTCAAAGAATAATAAAATCATGGAAAAACTTGTACAAAAAGATTGAAGATTTTCTTGAAGAAGAATACAAGGAAGAAGCTACTACTCCACCAGAAGAGAGAAGAATAAGGAGAGAAGAGAAGACAATAGTAGAGAAGGGAGAAGAAGAAAAGAAAGAAGAAGAAGATAAGAAGGAAGAAGAAAAGAAAGATGGAGAGGAGGAAGAGACACAAAAACAAGATGTAACGGCAATAGTTGAGCAAGAGTAGCAACCAGACCAGAGTGTGCAAGACACACAATTGCCACCCTCTAGCCCTCCTCATGTACCCATCACACCTGTAGAAACTACAATTATAAAAGATGTTCTTGACACTTCTAGTTAGAACATCAATCCATTAACTGCAGAAGACCTCAAAAGAATCCTTGACCAATTGACGTAGCAAGCAAGATTATGTACAGATCCAGTATTGGTCAGTATGGATGAATTACAAAATCTAGTAGAAAGCACAGTTAGGGATAAGGTGAATCCACAAGAAACACCTTCCATCATCTCTATAGCTACTAGTGGTCAACCTAAAATGCCCACAGTTATTTCATCAGGCATAGTTGACACCTCAATATAGAAGTCGAATGCATTTGTAGAAAAAGAAATAGAACAAACTGGATAGACTATTATATTTGATCCTATAGCACAAACACAAGGTGCACTTCCTAAGATTACCATAATTGATCAAGGTAGTAGACAGCAGGAGGAGAAAACAAAGGGAACCCCTAAAGAGCAAGAGGCAATACAAACATTGATAAATTTTCCTACCTCTGGAACTCCTTTACAACAACCATTGCAAATATCTACACCGAGATCTAGTACTACGAAAGTTGCACTTGGGGTACTTCACTATGGAGACCCTAAATTAGATGAGGAGATATTCATACTAGGCTATGACTCAAAAACAATAGCCATTGATCAAATCAATGAGGTGCAGGAAGCTTTGAATAGGAGAAAGAGACAAGAGGTACTTAGGAAGGAGTATAAACAAAAGCAAACACTACATGAGATTAAGGAAATCTTTATGGATGCCTTCAGTTTACAGTCACCAGATGAGTCAAAGCATATCGCGGAGCAATTATTAGATATTGTTGACCAGGTGACAAATGAAAATCAAGAGACAAATTCAAAACTTATAGAATGGTCTGAAAGGAAATTCTAGGGAAAAGTAAATGAACAAGTATCAAGTCAAATTGCACTCTCCCAAGTTGAATTGGCAAGGCTAATAAACAAAGTGAAAAAGGTACTTGAGAATATATTCTCATTGTAAAAACAAGTTGTGTGACTTTTCATACTTCACATAGGAGACAAGCCAAAAGATACTGAGCTTGGAGAGAAATTTAAATATTTCTAGCATGCAGCTACCAAAAGATCCAGCTCAAAGTGAGAAGCATTTTTCTTAATTGCTTCACACTTAGAAAGAAATAGCGATATTAACAGCAGATGAGGCCAATATCAAGGAAAAACTAATACAGCTCTAGTCCTCCATTACCCCACATTTGGAAATACTCCATAAGGAACAAGTCTATGCAGAAACTGTTCTCAAGAAAGATCCCAATCTTTCTACTTTAGATGGACTTATTCATCTTGCTGTAGAGACTGCCATCCAACACAACTCACTAGAAATTGCTTTGAACAATTGGGATGTAGCTCTTAGGATGATTATGGAGGTAAAAAACACATTTTTGGTGAAATATGGTCTTAACCATTAAAATCCTTTGACATAAGTGTCAAAAAGGGGGAGATATATATCTTATTAACTAAGGGGGAGATATTACAAGATGCATGGGGAAATGAGAGAATGGGGGAAACAAAACCAAGGAAACCAAGGGGAGCATGATATACAAATAATGGCACAAACAACCAACTCAGGGGGAGTTACAATAATTTTGGGGAGTTACAATAATTTTGAGGTATATATATTGTAAGTTACATAAATTTTGATTAAAGGTTTTTTAAACCTCTGTATATACCAAGCAGATTAATTAATGTACTTATAAGATCAGTTAAGTGTTTTTGTCACTCATGTCAAAGGGGGAGATTGTTAACCTTATAATGGTTTTTGATACTTGAGTGCCAATACACTTAACCACTTTCTATATTGGAGCCGAACACACCATGTATGCCGAACCACAACATGAGCCAAGTCAAGAAAGACTTCAGGTGCCGAGTGATCTTCAGGGGCCAAGTAGCCTTTAGGTGCCCAGTGAAGATCAGGTGCCGAGTGAATTTCAAGTGCCGAATGACTTTATGTGCCGAGCATGATACAAGTGCTGAGTGATATTTAAGTGCCAAGTCACAAATGATGCTGAGCAAGATAAAAATGCAATAGGAGTTAAGTAAGCTAGTTTGTTATTAATGTTGAGCATCTGGAATCAACAAGTGCCTAGTAACACATAATGTACATATGAGTTTGTAACTTCATTGATTCATATGTAAACTGTTTTCATGGCCGACATATGATGAATCTTGAAGGATTAAATGATAAGATCGAATATTTTGTATTTTCTATGCAATCTACATATAGCCAATAAGAAAAATGGAGAAGGCATGCAACCAATAAGAAAAGTGCAAGGAATGAGAGGGAAGCAAAGATTCAATATGGATCATAGATCCATACCTAACCCTAAGTCTTTGAATGTGTTTATAAGGAAGACAAAATCTCATTAGAAGGAGAAGTGGATGTACAAGGGTGTGGAAGGAACACTATTTCAGAGTAAAGAGTATCAGATCTCAAAGGATCAAGATTAGAGAAAGCAGATCAAGTGCCTATATTCAGCAATCGAAGGATTGTAAGCTATCAAGTTTATTGTACCTAATACTCTCTAGCAATTGTACTAGAATGAAAAAACCTATGGTGATAGGTTATCTTAATAGCTATTTTGTAGATCCTTTAAATAGGTGATTAAATCCTTTAACAGGGTGACACTTCATGCAAAGTGTTTGTAAATCCTTTAACCAAGTCACTATTGATACAGTGTAAAGCCTTTAATAGGGTAGACCATCAGAAGTGGTTAAATATTATTACTACAGTGATTTTGTGGGTATCATCCCCACCCCAGTTTTACCTTCTTATTTCTGGATGGTTTCTGTGTTACCAAAATCTCAAGTGTTATTTGGTGATGCTTATGTGTTTCTCATAATTGTTTGATATTTTCATATGCATACAATCTACTTTCAATTAAAAAGTTTTAATGGTCAAAATACAGTACTTCTAATTCACCACCCCCCCCCCCCCTCTTAGAAGCATTCTTCCTATTTGAATATTCCAACACATTCTGTCAAAAGATATTTCTCATTTGCATTTTGTCAAATAGTTATTGCACATCGCTAGACTATTACACATTACATACATGCCTACAAGCTTGGCACTTAAATATTAATCTGGTGGAAACCCAATTATGCATTGACTAATTTCCCTTCGTATAGTGCTTTACTTTACTTTTTGTGCAAATTTATACAACATAAATGTATGTATTATGATTTACTTTTATGTTTTATTAATATATAAAATCAAAAACGTCCATGACTTCCTTCATTCAATTTTCTCTACATAGTTTGGAGATTTCTAAGTTGATTTTCCCTTTATTGCATATGGTTTAGTTTCTAATCTACATAGTTGAGCCTATTCAGACATGTATCATAACATATGTACAATGACCAATCATTAATTATAATTATGTTTTGTGAAATAATAAATTATATTTTATAATATTTAAAAATAAAAGATGTAAAATAAGAGAAACAATTAATTTTAAATTCTTTTAGAAATATTTAATATGTGTATTAAAAAAACTTAGAAATATTTAAATAGGAGAATTTAAAAAACTTATTATACTATTAATAGAGGCAGGTACTAGCCACTATGTGACACTTGTAGATTTGGCCAAATGGTCCTATTGTTTCTCTTGTTGTAAATTTGCTAAGGGTCTACAAGTATCTTGGTGGTATGTTCCTCATTGTCTTGAGTCCTAATGAAAAATTTCTTTCAAGTTGCATAGTTTGCACAAGCAAATAACTATCCCTTAAGTTTCTTACACCTCTACGACCATCTTTCCAAGTTACCCTTTTAGATTCTTAAGTTGCAAGTGATTACTACCAATTCTATAAAATGACTCATTCTAGGTTCATAATTAATTGTGATAAGTACTTAGAAACCTGATGGGGTTGCAAAGAACCCCATATCTATAGCATTAAATAACTTTATAGTGGCTAGAATCATATACTATTAGATGTTTAAGTTGCCAAGGGATATTAAACATAATTCATAATCAACATATTTTACAACTTTGGAACATGAATAAAATAACCAATTCCATATCCAAGGAGTGGTGAGATGATTCCACATGTCAAAGGTAACCTCGCAAAAAAAAAAAAGGGGTGACTCATACATATCTTAGGGTAAAAATGATGTCAACTAATATTTGGTGCAAGGTTACACTTCCATGCATTTTGGAATAAATAGTGATATTTGTACCTCCACACCTGGGAACCCAAAAGAAATAAATTTAATATGTTCAGTTAAGTTTGTGAAACCACTTAAAAAAAAAAATTAAACAACATCAAAGTAACAATGAAAAATAAATATACACATACATAAAAAAACTAATATGATAGAGTAAATTCAAATAACATCATCCATTGCTCATGTCACCTATTATACAATAATAAATACAAGTACATCAATATACAATAAAATATCTTGTAAGATATCAAACCACATGTTACATATATGCATCTAATGAATAGAAGTCTAAAAGATATGAATAATAATGTATGATAATAGTAAAATTCTGTCAATGATCATCCAACATCTATCAATCTAAGGGGCACCCAAATGGTAAGAAAACACTACCTCTCGATCGTGTGGTCACGTAATTAGGATCCTATTCTCAGTGTACATGAGAGATAATGTACAAACCACACAAATAATTAAATTGTAAAAAAATCCTAAGTAAGAAATCCTGATATCTGAATCTAATTTAAGGGTAACACAAATTAGTGATAAAGAAAACATAACCACAGTAAGAAAGGAAATCATCCAAACCAACATAACATACCAAAATTAACAACAGTTACAAAGTACAAAACAAATATCAAAACCAAAAATATACAACCACCCCCAAATCAATGTCAAGTGTCACAAGAACAATAACAAGCATATAACAATTGTCAACAATAAAAGTAAACCACCATTCACTAGCTCCAAGAACAAGAAAACCACCAATGAATAATTGACATACATTAATAAAAGTTAACTGTCAATGATAATTGTCATCCAATCAATAAATAATAACTTACAATAGATACACTATTAGAAGTAATATCCAACAATTACCCCACCAATAAATACACCACTACAGGAAAATATAAAGAAAAACATAAAGGATACTTAGGCTACATACTATGGAGTGTCATAACATGAGCCAAATCTAAGGTTACCCTAGTACTCTCTCAAGAGCTCGACCCCCTAGTGACTTTATGCAGAACCAGAATACCATCTTGTGAAGACAAGGAAACTAGTCATACCTCTCAAGGTATCATCCCATTCTCATCCCTTGCCTATACAAGTGCTCAAGGCATGGATGAGAAAAAATCTCTAATTTATCTTTTTAATTTATCTCAAGGCATAGGGGAGGAAAGTATTTTAATCACTATGTTATCGTCAATTACACAATCTACAATTAGTTTCCCTCACAACCACTTTGTGCCCTAACCCCCATTGCAAGCCACTTCAATAAACATGCACCTAGACTACCTTTCCAAAAATCACAAACCATAACTATGTCCCCTACCACAAAAGTAGTATTGATCGAATTTGTTTCTTTAACAAGAAACCCAAAAATAACATTGGTTCTCAAAAACCAAGTTCTCATAAATTTTCATCAAAACAAATCTCATAAAACAAATCTCAATTTAATTCATAAAGTACATCATGTGACATCCAATCAAATAATCATTAAAGAAATCTCAAAAACTCCTCTAGTGCACATCCTAACTTGGCCAACTATACAACCCACAAAGAAAACCATCATGAAAATAAACGTCACAAGACTATAAAGAGAATATTTAAGAAAACATAGAGTTTTCAGTCATATTATTTTATTTCATCATTTTCTCTTGTTTAATTTGAGCCATAAAAATGTGTTTAAAAAAATGTAAGAATATACATGTTAGTATAAATTTTTATGCTAATATACTTATTTAAATCAATAAGTCTTTGAATGTCAAATCTTTTGTGCATATCAAATATCATGCAATATTATCATGTTATTAATTTAAATAATCTAAGATCATGAATTATTTAATTAATAACATAAATATAGTTTATTAGATTAAACATTAAAATCAAGTTCATTTCAAAAATATTTATTTGACTTCTATTTAAGTCCAATATTAATATTTACTTTTCCTTTAGTTCACAATGCAACTAGAGATAACTCAAATTTGAAGGTCAAATTTTAATTAAGTTATCTACAATTTCTCTCATAATATTAAACATTCATAACTAGATGATTATATAGTGAACTTGACTATAGCTCTTGTTAAAATATAGCTAAATAACAATTAAATATTTAGTAATTTGTTACTCCACTTGCACTAATAAATATATAATAAGTTATATCCTACTAAGGCTTTTAAAAGTATTTATATTAAAAATCACTTATAATATATTATATTATATATACATACATACATACATATGCTGTTATTATTTATGAGTATCTTGTTTTAGTTTTAGTTTATATTACTCATATGGTTAAGATTGTTTATGGTTTTTAATTATGATCTTAATTGGATAATTGATTCATTCCCCCCCCCCTTCCCCACCCCAAGTTATAACCATGAACTATATATTCTAAAAAAATCTACCGAAGGAGAAGAGGTGCACTCCATCAAATGTGCTACTTAGAATATCCTACACAATGATGTAGCCATATCTACTTTGGGAGATGCTAAGACAATCAAGAGTGGTATAATAGATCATTCATAGATAGATGACAAAGAATTCAGCCAAACGTAAAAATATCTGCATAATTCAAATGCATAAAGTGATTAAAGTCACAAATGCTAAAACCGTCTTTCACATTATTGTCAAAGAGGGATAGAGATATAAAGCTTAAAAAGAGGAGAGATTCATTTACTAATGTGGGAGAGATGTACCATAGTGTGAGATATGATAGAGGAAGTTTTTAAACTTCTAGAGATGAGAATCATAATGAAATTCAGGATATTGATCACTCATGATAGTGAAACATTTTGGATTGTAGGATAGCAAAGAGAGATATTGTTGTAAAGATATGAATCTTAAGATACATTGAGCTGTTAACATATTAAGGTGTTGTCATCATTGCAACAATTGAGGTGTTAACTTACAATTGGAATAATTGTTGTTTTCTCATTGATGTCAAATCTACCGGTGAGACATATTTGTATCTAATATGAATGTCATATGAATTTAATTATTGAAGAGGATTTGAGAGATAAATCATAACAAAAGAACCTAGAGGAAAGGTTCAGTTATGGAAAGGAAAATACAATGGACATTTGATTAGTTAGAATTTGATAGGAAAAAGTGATTGTTTATATCAAGAATGTAAAACTAAGTTGATAAATAGAGTAAAATATTAAGGAATACCAAGCGATACTATTGTAAATCAAGCCATAGTAAGTGTCTAGAAAACCTATTGTAGACCAAGCATCAGTATCAACTGAGCAAGTTCATTGATAATTAGGAGATAATTTCCACAACAAGTCAAATTGTCATATTGAAAATGGGGTTGCAAGTAGAGTGAGTTTAACCATGGAGGAAACTTTGTAGTTAAGTGCACTCAAGCTGGAATAGTGTTGGGATGGGTGACCTCCTAGGAAGTCTTAGTGTTTTTCCTGTATGAGCATCACCTAAATCCAATGAATCCTAAATCTTCCATTTATCCTCATGAGATATGAATTCATGTTGAATCACTAGCCATGAAATATTGGTCAATGATTTTGACTAAAAAAATATGTAACTAAATCTTAATAACAATAACACAAGTTAGTTGATGTTGAGCCAAGAAGTTCTATAATGATCGAGTAATTCATGACGACTGAGTATCAAAACTTATTGATTTCCAAGTGATAGTATTTTGAATATATTTGAGGAATCATGATTTCTAGCCAGCTCAGTTGATTTCTTGGGATATGTAAATTGTGTTGAAGATAGGATTGATGAGTTGAATCATCAAATTCAAGTAGAGGATTAGGTAAATACCTAATAGATGGATTCTAGAAAATTTTCTAGAGGATGATCAAGAAGGTGGATAGATACAATGAATCTTAGGAACCAGATTGTAAACCCTAAGCTCTATGGTGATTATAGAAAATGGAAAAGAAAGAATTACCTATTTAAGCAGGTATAGAGAAAAACTTTAAACAGCATAGAGGAAGGAATCGCAAAGAAACACAAGTGTAAGTGTGAGGATGAAGAAAAAAGGAGTGCTTTTGCATATGTTTTTGACATTGATAAGTGAACCTAAGCAGAAGCCTTAAGTTTTCATGTGAAGGGGAATGACTTCTTGAGTGTAGTCAAGCGAGTCAAGAGAAAGAGTTCACAAGGCAACTTATCAATGAATCAACACATAAATTGAATAGTGATATGAACCTTCAAAAGTGAGTTGTAATTATACATATCAAAACCATAGGTTTTATTTCTAATCATTGTAAACAATTTGTATTGAAATCCTTTTAATCAAAGGTTGACCTAACAATTATTTGAAGAACTTAACAATCTATCATTTAGTAAGGTGACATTCTATTTATGGAGTGATCAAAGTCCTCTCTCAAGACCACTCCTAATAGGGTTAATAAATCCTCTAACTAGATCACATTTAATAATGTAAAAATTATATCCTTTAATAGGGTTGGCTCCTAACATAGCTCACTACCAAAGAGAAAAAGAGTTGTGACATGTTGTTGGTAGATTTTCCCAAATTGAATTTCCACATGAAATCCTAGTGTCAAAATTGTGTTGAATAATTCATATGTTTTACATTTGATGAAGTTTACATTCAAAAAAGTATATTATGGTTAGGACTACAATCTTTTTTATCAGTACAATAGAGACTGAGCAACAATAGGATAAGAAGAACAATGAATGATTTGATGTTAATTATTCAAATAGTACTTGTGGACCTTGAGTAGCTAATTCACCCCCCTCCCCTCTTAGTTATTCTACATATTTCTAACACTTGATATTAGAGCTAAGTGCTTACAAAGAAAACTTTGAAGGTACTTGAAACTAAAGATCATGACTCATACAAGGGAGGTATGGTCAAAGATAAATAAGGAGAACTTTCCTACATGGAAAAATTTTATCAGACTTCACATATCTAGTATCAATGATGTTGCTATAAACTTTGTAGGCAATGAGTATGTGAAAGTAACAATTACACCTCTGACAGTTGAACAACTAAAGAAAAAGAAAGAACACAATCAAGAAATGATGGATATTTCTTAATCCCTAAGCTATGTTGAGTTTGATGATATAAAAAAATGTGATAATGCAAAGAAAACATGGGACAAATTGAAGACCATATCTAGAGGTGATGACAATGTTTTGAGAGCTAAATCAGAGAAGATGGAAGGTGAGAACATAGTGCAGTACTACATAATAGTCAAGGAAGTTTTTAATTCTATTCATGGTGAAAATGGAGAAATTAAAGATCAAATAGTTATAAGTAAAGTATTGAGGACTATACTCTATATATGTGCCATTAGAGTATCGACAATTCAAGAAATGAGATGCACACCAGGTAACACTTTGACCTTGAGGGTGTAAGGGTGTAATTATTAGACTTACTACTTTTGAGATTTCTAAATTTGATAAATATACACCTTCTACTATTGAATTTTATTTTAAGTCACAACTGGTTCTTAACAAAAATAAATAACAATATGTGAAGAGCGATAGTGACAGTTCTAATGACGAGCTTGATGAACTTGAAGCCCTTATTGCAAAAATATTTAAAAGAGGTATACATAAATATAAAATTAACCTACCTATTATTTGTTTTTCATGCAACAAGGTTGCTCACATTGCTACTAAGTATTTTAACAAATAAGATAAGGATGAAAGAAAGGAAAGCAAGTACAAAGGAAGAAGAGATGATTGAGACTACCAAAGAAAGAAGGATGACAAAGGTAAGGAATCTTCTTATATTGTTGAAGAAGGAACTAACAATGAATATGAAAGTAATGATGATGAAGTTTTCCGATGTAGTACAAGGCAAGAGAATCCCCAAAGGATATGTCCTAGCCCCCAACAAATAACCATAGCAAAAACACAACAACAATGCAATATCTGATACCAAATCACAACTCTTTACTCATTAAATAACTAATTACATGCAATGTGTCTATCAATAAGGACTTCTCAATTATGGCTAGTTACAAAGCAAGTAATACTTCTACATGATCCCTAAAGATCCAATCCAAACCTTAGCTAGTCTATATCTACACTCTATTAGAAACATCCAAGGAAGATCTAGACTTGTCCTCGCAATCCCTCCAATCAATCTCCATATTTTCCAAGTTGTAGTTACTAACCCCTCTCAAAGTTTTCCCATTTACCATATCCTCTTCTCCAAATTAAATGATCTTCCCTCTTTCATAAGACTCCACAAGACCCCTACTTATACCCAACTAAGTCACAAGTTGGCCTAGAAAGCTACAAATCAAATAAACCCTTGCATTAAGTACATGTTGAGCCACAAGTCTATCTCAAACTCATATTAAATACCAAATGTCATAAAAGGCTTACACAAATCAAGTGCACATAGGAGAGACAACCAAGACCCAAATAGGTCCACACAAACTCCTAGATTGATCTACATCATGATCTTACACTACATGCATTAAACACACAAAACTGATCAAGAAAACCCAGAAGAAATCCATCCTACAAACCACAATGTCAAGTGTCAGCAAGAGTACAAGTGTTGTTGAGCTTCCACAACCATTGTCGAGTTACATAGGTGTTGAGAAACCAAAACAAGTCAAGCACAATAATGAGTTACAATAAATAGTAGATGTTAAGCACTTTTCCTAATTGGGCCCTTCAATGACCAAGCACCTCAACTAGTACTACACCCAATAGTGACCAAGCACCACTCATTTGGTCAACAATTCCACAACTCCTAGCTAATATCCTTACAACATGTAGGATTCTTAACAATCCTAGGATTCTTCTGCATCTATCACTTTAGGTTCAAAAAGATGTTCTTAGTACCTGGAAGAACATCTTCTAGTATTCAAAATATAAATCCTAAAGTGGTTCTTCACATACATGTCCTCTAGGTCCTCAACTTGTACACTATTTCCCTTGTTCCATGTATGCTTCTTCACATCCATCCTTACTATTTCACATTTTTCATCCATACTAATCTCTAACCCTTTCAAAATCCTTCAACTCAACTTGGCTACCACTACTTAGGTTCCTTCTATTGAACTCTCCATTCTACAAAGGAATCAAGGAATTCTTCTTGACACTATTCACAATTGTGAACACATTCTTGACACAATTGTGCATAGCCCTATAATCATATTTCCAAAATTTACCAAGCAACAAATGAAAACTTCCAAAGCATATTCACCTTTCAACTAGCCAATATTATAATGATAAGGATGTCTCACTCTCTTTAAGCCAAGTTTTAGAACCATCTCCTCAGCAACAAGGTTATCGGTACTACCAAGATCCACAATCACATTGAAGACTTTACCACCAAACTTACAACAAGTCCTGAACAAATTACTCCTGGAACAAGAGTCTAGTGTCCTCTCACCAACCAGTATTCACTGAGCTAGAAAACTCTCTCCTTTCTCATGTTCACTACTATGGTTCTCAACTTCATTCACAATGGAAACTCTCCTATGATGTTCAAAAGATATATGTCCTACTTTTCTTACTTTGCAGAAAGTACCTCAAAACTCACCTCTATATGTCCTTTTCTTCTAATCAACAAGTTTTGGTTCATCTTTTGCACTTGATTTAGCCTTTGTTGAGCTATCTTGGTTCTCCTTACTTCTAGTGTTATATTTAATCTTCCTCTTCAACTTTTCTTTTGTTATCAAATTATACTAGTAAGCATTCTCAACCAATTTTTGTTTTAGCATACCAACCTCATCCTAAATATTTAATTTAAAACCATTAATATATCTAGCCACATTCCCCTTAGATAATTCTATGTGCCCAGACTAAACAATCAACTTGTAGAACTCCTCCATATAATCTTTCACAGTCATATCATTATGCTTCCAATTCAGTAACCTCTTTAAAAACTCAAGTTCATAATTAGAAGGAATTATCTTAACCTTCAATTTAGTGAACATCAATGTCCATATAGTGATCTTCATTTCACCTTCGTCTTCTCTATCTCTTTATTGTTCTTTCCACCAAAGAGGAGCATGTCCCTTTAGGTTAGTTTGTGCCAACCTCACTCTAAGTGGATCTCCAACATTCTCTAGCTCAAAGTAGTCTTACAATTCATCAATCCAATCAATCAAGTCTTCAAGATTTAAAAAAACTAAGAAATTAGAAACCTCCATCTTATCCTTTAGCTTCATCTCAAATCTATGTCTAGAAAATTGACCAACCATATTTCCCATAAGTCTCTCCAAATGATCTATTCTATCCTCACCACTTGATCTAGCAAATTTATAGTCTTTAAAACAAAATTTCATAACTATCTTTAGTACCCAAATAGACTCACAATTTAAGAAATCATTTCAGTCTTCATCAATGCTATCTCAAATCTAAATTTGGCTTTAATCTTCTCTAAGATCCTTTCTTCTAGAACATCACTAGAATGATCAATCGACCTAGGGTCCAATCTTCTTAGAGGCATCATCCAAGATCCTTTGTAAATTTAAAGCAATAAATCCAAAAAATCTAGAAGATCAATTAGCTCCACAAGATCAACCTTTAATTTTAGCCTTTACCCAAATCCTAGTGCAAACTGCCTCAACTTTTGTTATCTGTCTACACGCTCAGGAAAACCTTCAATTTGATACAATCTTATGCAATACAAGGTAGGAGAATCCCTAAAGTAGATGTCCCAGCACCCAACAAATAAGCACATAGTGAAAAATCAACAACACTACAAAATATGATACCAAATAATAAGTCTTTATTCATAAAAGAACTAATTACATGCAATGTGTTGTGTTGTAAGGCTTTCCTTGTTATAGCTGGTTACAAAGAAAGTAATAGTTTTGCAAGATCCCTCAAGATCCAATCCCAACCTAAGCTAGTCTAGGTCCACACTGTGGTAGAAACCTCCAAGGAAAATCTCAACTTGTGCATGCAAGCCCTCCAAGAAATCTCCTTGTTTCCCAAGCTATAACTACTAGCCCTTCTAAAAGTTTGCTCCTCTACCACATCCTCTTCTCCAAATTGGATGATCTTCCCTCTACCTTAAAACTCAATGAGACCTCCTACTTATACCCAACTAAGCCATAAGTTGGGCTAGTAAGCTACAATTTATAAAAACTCTTAGACTAAATACATGTTGAGCCACAAGTCACCCTCCAAGAGATATTAAATACCAAATGCCTTTAAAGGCTTACAAAACAATTCAAATGCACATAGGAGAGATAACCAAGACCCATTTAATAGATCCACACAAACTCCCAGATAGATCCATGTCATTATCACACACTACATGCATTATATGCACCAAAACAATCAAGAAAACTTGCAAGAACTCAGTCCCACAAGCCACACTATCAAGCGTTAGCAAGACTACAAGCCTTGTCAAGCTGCCACAAGCATTGTTGAGTTCCATAGGTGCCAAGAAACTAACACACACTAAGCACAATAGTGAGTACTAAGAAATTGTAGATGCTGTTGGGTCCTGATTTAATAGTGTTTAAACAACTAAGTATGCAAGGCAAGAATGTGTCTATGGGTAGCTATCTCCAATAATGGACACACTTCACCAAGAACCTGGGACAACTATAAGGCTACACTCCTTCTGCACTTTAGGTTCTACAAAACCTAGGTGGGTAGAACTATAGATTCTTTATATGGTACCAGTTATCAAAGCATACATTGAATCTAATATGAAGTAGATAAAACCCTTATTTCTCCTGATAACTCATGACATAACATCAATCTATAGTAGCTAAATGCAGATTTAGGAAATTCAAAATCTGATTGAGGGTATTCTATTATAGCTCTTCAACGTGAAAGGTGAAAAGTGTTTGATTATTGATGTTGATTTTAAACAAATCCTCAAATATGTAGAAGTATACCAAGTGAACCTATAATTCATCAGTGCCTAATCCATTGGGTAATTCAATGAATTCAAAACATACATTTCTGACATCAGGACATATTCTATATACCCAGAATTAGATCTATCTCATCAGCTTGTGATTCAGACATCAGTGTTCATTCAGATCTCATTCTCACAAAATATCCTTCTCAAGTAACCAGTAACCTTGTTAAACATATCAAGCATTTACTTGGCCCTTTCGTCCAACAACAAAATACATCAAACATACAACCTGAAAGGGATGCGAATTAGCATTAGATTTTTGTTCCAAAACCACACAAGACTTATAGATTGTTGAGACAGGAGACAAGAACCAGAATGAAACTAGTGAAATTATTGGTCATATGTATTCATTTCCTTGAAACTATACATTCAGATGCATAAAACTAAAACATGAAAAACACCTAACATATTAGAACTTCCTGTATTATCTGCACTACTGCTGTTCAGATGAAATAATTATGTTGAAGTATGGTGTCTCAGTATTTGGGATCCATCAAAATTGGAACCAGAATATGGTCTCTCAGCAATGAGTTTTTTTTTCTTCCTAAAAATTGGAACCCGTACAATGAGAAAGAAAGGGAATAATATAGCAAGAAGTGAGAACTTAGATCTGTTGTAAAGACAACATGTGTCCACTCAAAAATCCTTCCCAACAAGATGAAAAACCTCTTTCTACCCTCTCTTTAACTGCATATCAGATCCCTTTTCAATTTTCTTTCAAAGGCATCAAATATCTCAGAGATGTCATGATGAAAGATCACAACTAATTCTGACGTTAAAATGAATTCATGGTAAAAAGTGAAAATCGGTTGAAATGTAACTTCTAGAATGCAAGAAAATAGTTTAAGGATGATTTTCTTCACATTTGGATCTCGACAAGCCATTAGAACTATCCTCTAACCAATTTTGATGCTCCATTATCAAATATGCATGTTCTACTACCAATGCCCTAGAAATCACAAATTGACCTATATCATGAACTAGTTAATACCTGTGCAAGAACCAACTTCAGATTCAAAAAATTTGGATTCTCCCAATTCTAGTGGTATATTGGAGTGCCAATTTTTGATTAAAAATTCACAGGATATGTCCTTTTGAAAATCAGGTCTTCATTCTTGGTTTCCATTGCATTAGAAAATTTGAAAAATTTATTCCTTTATATAGTTTGAACTATATAAATAATTTCCAATTTTATTGAAAAAGTGACCTATGCACGTGATCTTGAGGAGAAACATTTTTTAAAAATTAAAATTTTAAAACCTATGAAAATTCCCTAATATGTTCCATTTGGGTCAAACTTGGTTTGACCATGTTTGACACGTGTTGTCTTTTGATTGGCTCAGACCTGAGCAACACCACATGTCACATTCTAACTGGACATCCTCATCAGCACCATGTGTCATCTTCTTGCTACTTTTCCATTTATCTTCCCTGCATCTTTCTTATAGCGAGTTAATGAGAACCCTTAGATCTACCATATGGCATGATCTAGTGCATCTCTAGACCTACTTGCCACATCACAACCTACCTCAAAATCTATGCCATGTGGCACCTTGTTGTTGGTCAGGAACTCTACATCATCGCCACATCATCCCCACCACATCAGTGTCGCTATCTCGCTATGGCTAATAGGTAATCATCTTCGCTTGATGAGATAGTGACATCCAAACAATTTGCCACATGTCATGATCTCATTACAACTGGTTTGAACATGCCATATCACCTCCTACTCTCTGCCACTTGCTGCGATCTGATTTCTTGCTCGTACTACAAGTGAGACCCACTTAACATTTTGAATCTTTTCGAATTTCAGAGTTTTTCAGCGACCTCGCTATGTTGCTAGCCAAACTTTTTGAGATTTCCTAGCTAGCAAAGTAGCAAGGCACCGAATTTTTCAATTTTCCCATTGCCTTCTTATGCTGACATCATCTCTATTTTGCATTTTCCTAGTCAAAATTTAACCTTTGACTACATTTAACTGGCTGGCCGACCACGAGCCCACCTGTACTTAGCAGCTTCCAAAAGCCTCCACTTTTAATTCATATAAGATCAAGTGTTGTGTAGTATTTAAACATTCTAGAGCCTACCCGCCTACTGCATGTGGGATATTGAGCTCTACTACGCTAACCCCTACTCTGCTCTTCATTTAATGGCTCTGACTTCTTTTGTGAACATTTGATGACTGTCATTCTAATTAACTACAATAATTTGAGGAACAAAATGTGAACCATTTCCATTTTCATTGAGCTCTCTTCATTCATTGTGGCTTTCTATTCAATGTGGGTGCCAATTCTGACTCGGGCCTTTGTTCATGCATGGAGCTACTTCAACATGGCGCATAGCTCTCCTTTTTCTTTTCCTTTTTGGCACTGCTTTTATTTGCATCTTCTATTCATTGTTTTGTCTATGCTATTGTGAGTTTACTATCTTCTAGATGTCTCTGTTTCTTGCTATCTCTATACCCTACTGCTTCCTTGACTAGCACTAACTCCTATATATGAGATGGATTCTTTTTTATTGTTGTGGTTTGCTATGCTTTAGAATCTACTTCCTTGTTTAAGACTCACATACGGCGTCTTCCTTTCTACAGGTTGTTCCTCCCCTGATGTCTTTGGTGGCTTTCTTTGTGTTTGACTGGTGGTTTTACTCCCAACTCACGTGGCTCCTTTTGAACACTCAACAGACCTCATAGATTTCCAATATCCTCTGCTCATCTTCATCGCCCTTCATTAATTTATGGGCTATCAAATGAAAGGGAAAATAGACATTTCCTTCTCAAAGCTTATCTTGTGCTATCAATGGCTAAGGATTGTAGGCCTTCATATCTCTACCATTTTGCCTTGTGTAGGAATTGGTCATTCCCTTTTAGCAATGTTTCCTTTGTCTTAATGTGGTTCTGTCACATTTAATGTTTGCAATTTGATTCCTCATTTTCTTTCATACCAACCATTTGCTCTTTATCAACCAAAACCCCATCATATTTTACCTTCTCCAATGATGTGCAATACTGTAAAATTTGTGTCTTCTCAACTTTGTGTAAAATCAGCACACATGCGTATTTTAGACAAAGTTACATATCACTTCACATAATTGCAATGATTAAAAGAAACCATGATAGTACTTATCAAAATTTCAATCCACAATGTCAAGTCAATCTGCAAGAATTAGTCGGGCCCATAGTGAGTTCGGCTAAAAAAAATTTCATTGTCGGACAACTGAATGGCAAAGTAATCTATTGATCAATCTGATACTAATTAAACTCAGATTCGAGCATTGATTGATCATTTAAAACTCATTCTAACATTGATTTGAAAACTATCACTTTTGTGCTAGGAGGTCTGTTGACTGGCCTTAAAAACTAACCCAAACACCTGACAGAGCTCTAAATATTGGTAGTTTGATTCTCTGTTTCACACACTTTCACTTTCTCAAATCTCATCTCATGAATAATTTGGGGTAAAAAGATATTCACTGTCAAATTTGACCTCTTAGAACTTCCTACAAGAAAACATGTCAGAAAACACTAAATTGGGTTCAGATTTGGCTTTGAAAACTGGGCAAACTGACACTTGGGATGACAAAAGCTGGGGCATCAGTTCTCTTAAATGAGGAGATTATGGATATGTGATTTGGGGTCATGAAGAATAATAGGATGCATTTGGAAAATGGTCAAAGTAAGCTACTTGGATTTGTTGAATGGAAACATTGATAGAAAACATTTTTTGCAAATGGAATTCACCTAGAAAAGTGTGTAGATAGATTCGTGACAACTCAAAAATTGACACACTTGGAGTATTTATAAAGGAAAAAATAGTAGTACAATCCATTCAATCTAGATAATCACGTATCTCAAGTTATAATGTCTCGAATAGGGGTCTTAACAAATCTGCAAATGTTGACACCTGTAAAAAGATAGGAATTGTGTTTGGAATTGCGTTTGAAAACTAATCAAACGGATTTGCAAAGAGCTCAAAATTGAAACATAACATGTCTCTGATGTCTACAATGCAACACAGAGAAATTTTCACATTTTGGTCAACTAGTCAAAAGTTATAACTCATCAAACAGGGCTTCCCATAATTATGAACATTTTGCAAATGTGTGAAAATAGTAAACTACCAACTTTGAGGGATTCAAAACCTAGTCAAATGGATTCAAAATGACTCAAAATCAAGGACATAGGTTCTTGGGTATGGACACTAGACACTTCAAAAGCGTTGAGTCCTACAAAAATTCTAGGTGCAAGATATTCAATAGCAAACACAGGCTCCTGTCACTTTTTGACACTCGGGATAAAATGAAGAATTGAAATTTGCTCAAGATGGGACTTCGCAGAATGGTTTGAAATGTTAGTTTATCATCATGGAACACATAGACACACTGAATAAAAGGTGTCAGAAGAATTGAACGCCTCTTGGGCCTCAAAATTATAACCGGGTACTACCTCATCAAAAGCATTTATAGGGCTCAATTTCTCAATGGTGCTCAAAATTTGGGAAGGCAAAAGTGGCTCTTTCAGGGGATGCATGTCCCTTGGAGGCATGGCAAGGATTTTAGATCTCTAAGAGAAGTAGACCACACACTTGAACTTCAAAAAATTCTCTCGAACAGCTTTATTGAAAGCAGGGAAACTACTCTACTTATGTACAAACGGTGCCCTCGAGCTTAGAATTTTTTTTTACCTTGGTCATATACTTGATTTTCATTTACACCTTCATGAGGTAAACTATGATTCTCATTCTCCCTTGTTTTACCAATCAGATCAGCATATTGAAACAACTTACTCGGTAAAATAAAACAACTTTCTTCATTCTCATAATGCATAAATGTATCAACATTAGCCTCTACTTCATACTCATTATGAGAAAACAAATCAGAAAGCTCATAAGTACACAAACTGAACTGAGATTCAAGATCCAATGATGATTCATGCATGCTGATTGGAAACACAAAAACTTCATAATCTACATCATTGACCAAGTTGCATGTACCAAAAACTTGCAACTCACCTTGTGTCTCCAGATATGATGAATATGCCAAATCTGATTGTTGCCTAATCAACATCATGTCATTCACTGAATCAAATTTATTCTTCGTTGAAAACTCTTCACATTATTTAAATAACTGATTAGTTACCAAGCATGAAAGCTCATTCTGAAAGTGATGATCGACATTATGCTGATCACTATCATTTTCTTTATCTAATTGAAAGTCAGAAAACACCTTGAACTTATCTTTACAAGATTTATCAGCGCATGAAGAAAATCTATAACTTGGTTGACAATATTCATTATTTTCCTTTTCATCACATGAAACATCAAAACAATGTTCAGCAAGATCAACATAAAAAGAATCTGAAATAGCATTAAACTTCCCTTCATTAACATTCTCTACATCTAGAAAATCATCATGTTCAGAGACATTTGAGGTACTATCCTCTACACTTCCAAAATTTGATAAGGGTTGTTTGGATTCCACATCTCTTTCTACATCAAATTTTGGGGAAGTAACTTGACTGAATGAAGAAACATTATGATGGAAAATATGAAGATCCTTAGAAACACTTGCTTTTCAAAATCATGAGAAAACAAATCAGAGATTTCATTAGGGCTTAAGAAGATTGCCTCACAAATCTTCTCCTAGATGTGATTGTCATCTGGATAACATGAAGAACTTACAATAGCAATATTGTTAGTATAACAATCTAGAAAATTAGAATTGTTACAACATTCATTCTTATCATAGCAATCATTACCCTTACTATTGTTAGAAATTTCTTCAACTTCATATTTGTTGTAACAAAATTTACTTTCTCTTTCATATCCATCTTCATCATGTGGATTGCAATTATCTAATTCATTAACATTTGAATCCACCTCTTCACATTTGGAAGATATATTATCTTGCACTATGGACTCATTGTATTCATTACTACATTTACTTTCAGCATAGTCATTATCATTACAAGATATGTCATAAAATCTATAATCATGCTTTCCATCTCCTCAATGAATCTTTCTATTTGCACAATTATTTGTAACCTTTTAGGTGCTAGCCAATTGACTGAATTTGGAACTAAAACATCAAGGAAAACACTAGGTAGGGAGGATTCCTCAAGTCTACAATGAAAAGGCATCTTACTAATTATTGATTTTAGCTTTAAATAACTTTGTTTGGCACTTAAACCTTGAGCACTTCCTACCTCAATTATTTTAAGATCGAAAATCCTTTTGTAGACCAGTCTATTCAACATAGCAATGTTATTATTCACAATTTCCAAACTCTCAGAATTTGGAAAAATAATCTCAAATCTAAGATCAGACTCCATTATAAAGAAAAATTTCTACCTCTTCTTTCTAGTGCTTAAAATCACTTAAAATCACTTAATAGAGGCAACCATATTTTTAACATTTGACTTCCATGAAAAGAAAACATGAAAACCAAAATACCTCAAGCGCTGATGTTGAACTTCGATCTGCTGACTTGGCACAAGTCTAAGATTGAGAATCCTTTACACCACTGATCAAACTTTGTTGAGTCACCACCTCCTTTGAAAGAGGAATAAAATAATCACTTCTATGATCTACTTTTACATTTCAATTTCTTATAACAGTAAATTGCAAACAACACTTAAAACTTATCAAGAATTTAAAACTTCTTTTCAAGAAACTATCAAAAGCTTCAGATCTACCCATACAACTGAAACTCCTTCAAAATTTTACAATGAAATAAACTAGGAACAAACTGGTATAGAGATTTGAGAGTCACCACTCACACTTTGTGAGAAATAAAACATAATTTGTCACTTGAAAAATCTGAACCAGACCTTCAATGTAGGAGAAACTTGCAAATCGCTAACACCTTGAAAAGAATTTACACTTTATAAATTGATTCTTGACTCTTAAACTTTCTCAACAACACTTGCAAAAACTGAACTGATTGAAGATAGACTTATACCAGTCATAGAACAAAATTTACATTAAATTCTCACAACGTACTATTGCAAATAGATAAAACCTTACTGGGAGACATGAATCTTCAGCAAAGAAATGGAAAACACTTCATGACCATGCTATTTGTACTAGAGATTCCAGTAATTCTAACAATGAATTTCTTCATAGACTCCCCAGCAGAGTTGCCATTTTGTTGGCTCTTGATTTAACAGTTTTTATACAACCAAGTATGCAAGGCAACAATGCATCTATGGGCAGCTATCTCCAATAATGGACACACTTCACCAAGAACCTAGGCCAACTATAAGGCTACACTCCTTTTGCACTTCAGGTTCTACAAAACCTAGGTGGGTGGACCTATAGATTCTTTATATGGTACTAGTTATCAAAGCATACACTGAATCTAATATGAAGCAGATAAAACCCTTATTTCTCCTGATAACTCATGACATAACATCAATCTACAGTAGCTAAATGTAGATCTAGGAAATTCAAAAGATGAGTGAGGGAATTCTATTATAGCTCTTCAACATGAAAGGGGAAAGGCATTTGATTATTGATGTTGATTTTAAAGAAATCCTCAAATATGCAAAAGTATAACAAGTGATCCTATAACTGATTAGTGCCTAATCGATTGGGAAATTCCATGAATTCAAAACATACATCTATGACATCAGGACATATTATGTATAGCCAGACAACAGATCTATCTAATTACCTTGTGATTTAGACATCAGTGTTCATTCAGATCTCATTCTCTAAAAATATCTTTCTCAAGTAACTTGTAACCTTGTTAAACATATCAAGCATTTACTTAGCCCTTTGGTCCAACAACAAAATACATCAAACATACAACTTGAAAGGGATGCAAATGGGTATTAGATCTTTGTTCCAAAAGCACATAGGACTTACAGATTGCTGAGATAGGAGACAAGAACTAGAATGAAACTATTGAAATTACTGCTTGTATGTATTCATTTCTTTGAAACTATACATTTAGATGCATAAAACTAAAACATGAAAAAAACCTAACATATCAGAACTTCCTATAGTATCTGCACAATTTTTGTTCACATGAAAGAATTATGCTGAAGTATGGTGTCTCAGTATTTGGGATCCATCAAAATTGGAATCAGAATATGGTCTCTCAGCAGTGAGTGGTTTTTTCTTCCTAGAAACAAGAACCCGTACAATGAGAAAGAAAGGGAATAATATAGTAGGACGTGAGAACTTGAATCTTTTGTAAAGATGACATGTGTCCACTAAAAAATCCATCCCAAGAAGATGAAAAACCTCTTTCTACACTCTGTCTTTAACTGCATATTAGATCCCTTCTCGATTTGCTTTCAGAGGCATCAAATATCTTAGATATGTCATGATGAAAGATCACAACTGATTCTGACATTAAAATGAATTCATGGTAAAAAGTGAAAATCAGTTGAAATGTAACTTCTAGAATGCAAGAAAATAGTTTAAGGATTATTTTCTTCACAATTGGATCTCAACAAGCCCTTAGAACTATCCTCTTACCAATTTTGATGCTTCATTAACAAATATGTGTGTTCTGCTACCAATGCCCCAAAAATCACAAACTAACCTATATCATGAACTGGTGAATACCTGTGCAAGAACCAACTTCAGATTCAGAAAATTCAGATTCTCCCAGTTCCGATGGTATATTGGAGTGCCAATTTTTGATAAAAAAATTCCCATGATATGTCCTTTTGAAAATAAGGTCTTCATTCTTGGTTTCCATTGCATTTGAAAATTTCATAAATTTATTCCTTTATATAGTTTGAATTATATAAATAATTTCTAGTTTTATTTAAAAATAGACCTATGCACGTGATCTTGAGGAGAAACATTTAAAAAAATTAAAATTTTAAAACCTTTGAAAATTTCCTCATATGTTCCATTTAGGTCAAATTTGGTTTGACCATGCTTGACACATGTTTGCTTTTGATTGGCTCGAACCTGAGTAGCGCCACTTGTCACATTTTGACTGGACATCCTCCTCAGTGCCACATGTCATCTTCTTGCTACTTTACCATGTTATCTTCCTTGCATCTTTCTTATAGCAAGTTAACGAGAACCCTCAGATCTGCCACATGGCATGATCTTGTGTGTTTCTAGACCTACTTGCCACATCATAGCCTGCCTCAAAATCTGTACCATGTGGCACCTTATGGTGGGTTATTAACTCCACATCACTGCCACATCATCCCTGCCACATCAGCGTCGCTATCTCGCCATGGCTAACTAGTGAACATCTTCGCTTGATGAGACAGCGACATCCACATGATTCACCATGTGTCACAATCTCATTGCAACTAGTCTGAACTCACCATATCACCTCCTACTCGCTGCCACTTGGAAAAATCTGATTTGTTGCTTGTACTACAAGTGGGCCCCACTTAACATTTTGAATCTTGCTAGATTTTAGAGTTTTTTTGGTGACCTCGCTATGTCTCTAGCCGAACTTTTTGAGATTTCACAGCTAATGAAGTAGCGAGGTGCCAGATTTTTTAATTTTCTAGTCGCCTTCTACTTATGCTGACATCATCTCTATTTTGCATTTTCCCAGTCAAAATTTAACCTTTGACTACATTTAACTAGCTGGCCAACCACGGGCCCACTTGTACTTCACAGCTTCCAAAAGCCTCCACTTTTAATTCATATAAGATCAAGTATTGTGTAGTATTTAAAAATTCTAGAGCCTACCCGCCTACTGCATGTGGGATATTGAGTTCTACTATGTCCACGCCTACTCTGATTTTCATTTAATGGCAATGACTTCTTTTGTGAAATCTGATGACTATCATTCTGATCAACTGCAATAATTTGAGGAACAAAATGTGAACCATTTCTATTTTGAGTGGGCTCTCTTCATTCGTTGTGGCTTTCTATTCAATGTGGGCACCCATTATGACTGGGGCATCTGTTCATGTGTGGAGCTGCTTCAACATGGCGTGGAGCTCTCCTTTTTCTTTTCCTTTTTGGCGCTACTTTACTTTGCATCTTCTATTCATTGTTTTGTCTATGCCACTGCTAGTTTACTGTCTTCTAGATGTCTATGTTTCTTTCTATCTTTATACCTTGCTGCTTCCTTGACTAGCGCTGACTCCTACATATGACGTAGATTCTTTCTTATTGTTGTGGTTTGCTATGCTATATAATCTACTTCCTTGTTTAAGACTCACATATGGTGTCTTCCTTTCTGCAGGTTGCTCCTCCTCTGATGTCTTTGGTGGCTTTCTTTGTGTTTGACTAGTGGTTTGACTCCCAACTCACATGGCTCCTTTTAAACACTCAACAGACCTCATAGATTCCCAATATCCTCTGCTCATCTTCATCAACCTTCATTAATTTATGGGCTATCAAATGAAAGGGAAAATAGACATTGCCTTCTCAGAGCTTATCTTGTGTCACAAATGGCCAAGGATTGTAGGCCTTCATATCTCTGCCATTTTGCCTTGTGTAGGCATTGGCCATTCCCTTTTAGCAACATTTCCCTTATCTTAACATGGTTCTTTCACATTTAATGTTTGCAATTTGATTCCTCATTTTCTTTCATACCAACCATCTGCTCTTTATCAACCAAAACCTCATCATATTTTACCTTCTCCAATGATGTGCAATAATGTAAACTTTGTGTAAATTCAGCACACGTGCATATTTTAGACAAAGTTACATATCAGTTCAAATAATTGCAATGCTTAAAAGAAACCATTATAATACTTATCAAAATTTCAATCCACAATGTCAAGTCAATCTACAAGAATTAGTCAAGCCCAGAGTGGGTCCAGCTAAAAAAAAATTCATTTTCGGACAACTGACATTGCCAAGTAACCTATTGATCAATCAGATACTGATTAAACTCAGATTCAAGCATTGATTGATCATTTAAAACTCATTCTAACATTGATCTGCAAATTGTCACTTTTGTGCCAGGAGGTTTGTTGATTGGCCTTACAAACTAACCCAAACACCTGACAAAACTCTAAAAATTGGCACATCGATTCTCTATTCCACACACTTAAACCTTGTTGAATCTTCTCTCATGATGAATTCGGGGTCAAAAGATATTCCCTGTCAAGGTTGACCTCTTAGAACTTCCTACAAGACAACATGTCAGCAAACACTAAATTGGGTTCATATTTTGCTTTGAAAACTGGGTAAACTGACACTTGGGATGATGAAAACTGAGGCATTAGTTCTCTGTTATGAGGAGATTATGGATATGTGATTTGGGCTCATGATGAATAACAAGATGCATTTGGCGAATAGTCAAAGTAGGCTACTTGGATTCGCTGACTGGAAACATTGACAGAAAACATTTTTTGCAAATGGAATTGACCTAGAAAAGTGTGTAGATAGATTCGTGACGACTCAAAAATTGACACACTTGGAGTATTTTCAAAGGACAACACAATAGTAGAATCTATTATCATAGGTGATGTGGCTGTCTATACAAGACACCGTCTATTTAGATGTCAATCATGCAGTGTCATCAAATTCCCTTTGAAAGGGTAAGCAAATTTACTCTCGCATCAATGGTAGAAAGCCTACATTTGCACGACAAAAACTTCTACAGATTAAGCTTATTAACATGTATGACAAGGGCATAAATTTGGCGGGTGCTCGAAAAGTATTCGACCACTTGACTGAACCTGACATTCTCTCATAGAATGTGGTAATTTTATCTTACAGAAGTCATGGCTTTCCTCAAGAGACATTGCAGTTGTTTAACCAAATGCAGTAACAAGTAGCTTTTTAGTCTGATAACTTCACTTTCTCCACCGTTATCCATGTATGTGCCAACTTGGCATCTATAAAACACAGTCTGTAGATCCGTGGGAAAATTGTTAGATGTGGGTTTCAATGTGAACTTAATATGATGAATACCCTGGTAGATGTGTAAGCTAAATGTGAAAGAATGGAGAAGGTGCACTAGTTGTTTGACAAAATGCATAGCATAGACGTGGCCTCATGTACTACGCTGATTATGGGATATGCATAGAATGGTTTTCTTGATGAGGCTTTGAGGCTTTCTCATAATGTTCCAAATTGAGGTGTGGCCTCATGGACTACTATGGTTACCACATGTGTGCAGAATGGTGTTCTTGACATGGCCTTGAAGATTTTTGGAGATGCCTCAGCAGAATGTAGTTTCATGGACTGCAATAATATCTGGGTATGTGCAAAATGGGTATTGTGAAGAAGCATTGGAGACATTCAAGAAAATGGAATTGGCATGCATTGAACCAGGCTCAGAAACTTTTGCCAACATCCTTCCCATTTCTGCCAAAATGGGAGATCTGGAACAAGGTATGAGAAACCACTAGAGAATTATTGAATGCAACCTTTTGTTAGATGATGTAGTTTTAACTAGCCTAGTAGATATGTATGTGGAATGTCATAGCATGCAAAAGGTAGTTCAATTGTTAGACAGAATTTCTAAACCAGATGTTGCCTTGTGGACTATAATCATTGTTGGATATGTGCAAAATGGATTTGTGGATAAAGCCTTGGAGTTTTTAAGGAAAATACAATTTGTAGGTATAAAGTCAGACTTGTCAAGATCTGTTAGCATTCTACTGGCTTATGTCAGCATGTGAGATTTGGTACAAGGTAAGAAACCATCAAAAGATAATTGAAAGTTTATTTTTATCAAACGTGGTTCTGACTGCACTAATTGACATGTATGCAAAATGTGGTAGTATACAGAAAGCCAATGAGTTGTTTCACAAGCTGCCTAAATGGGATGTGATCTCCTCAAATGCAATGATTGTAGGGTATGTACAAAATGGGCTTGTTATAGAGCAAGGCTTTTAGTTTTTTAATAAAATGCAATTATTGGGTGTAAAACCAGACACATCAATGTTTGTCAGTATCCTCCCAGCTTGTGCCAAACTTGGAGCTCTTGAGAAAGGTTTGGAAATACATCAAAAAATAATAAAAGATGGGTTCTATCAAATGTTGTAGTTGTCACATCTCTAATAGACATGTATGTAAAATGTGGATGCATGCATAATGGATACAAAATGTTTGACAATATGCCTCAATATAATGTGACTTATGGAATGTGATGATAGATGGATATACCTAGAATGGACTTGCTAATAAAATATTGGGGATGTTTAAGAAAATGCAATTTGTAGGTGTCAAGCCAGACACCTCAACGTTTGCCAATATTCTCTCCACACGTGGCAAGCTTGGAGCTTTGGAATAGGGGATAGAGATACATCAAAAATAATCGATAGCAGATGCTTTTTTGAGATCATCATGATTTCCCTAATAGATGTGTATGGAAAATGTGGGAGTATACAGAAGACACATTCAAGTTGTTTGACATAATGCATCATCCTAGCATAGTCTAATGGAATGCAATGATCGCAAGATATGAAATGCATGACTACAACAAAATACACTCCATCTCTTTGAATAGATGAAGTACTTTGGAACCAAAATTGACCCTATAGGCTTCATATGTGTTCTATTTACATGTAGCCATGGCGGTCTACTGGATGATAAGATATTCAAGTTTCAATACCACCATGTTTATGTTATGTTTACAATAGGGATGGAGGGTTGGCAAAGAGTGAGGGCAAGGAGGAGGTGGGTGAGCAAGAGATAGATAGATAAGGAAATAAAAAAAGAGGAGATGGAGAGATAGAGATAGGGAGGAGAGAGGAGTAGATAGAGATCAGAGAGAAAAATGAATAATGTGGAAAAGATGGAGAAGGAAGTGGAGGAATTAATGGAGAGATCTATAAAGGAGAGGGAAGATATCATGGTAGAGATATGTAGTTTGTGATATAGAAAGAGGCATGTGTGTGTGTGTGTGTGTGTGTGTGTGTGTGTGTATAGAGAGAGAGAGAGAGAGAGAGAGAGAGAGAGAGAGAGAGAGTTGTGAGCAATACAATGTGCCAAAAATAGGTGGGAACTAAATTCACATTGCTCTAACAACTAGTGAGCACTATAATATAATGGTGAAGAAAAATATTATTTTAGCAATGAACATATGGAAATTTGATAGATTTAGTTAAATTAGACTAAATGTATACATGTACATGACATATTTGACAATTACCAAAAGTTATTAATATAGAGAGAGGTATAGACGGGTGATATATAGGGATAGAGAAGGATGGAGAGATAATAAGATAAAAATAGAGGGAGAGAGAGGGAAAGAAACATGGAGATGTGTCTTAAATATGGAGGTATTCCAAGAAGATTGAGATAAATATGAATATAAAATGAGCAATATGTGAAAAATAAATAGAAAGATAGAAATACATAATGAGGTAAAGATAGAAAGAGATATAGGAAGATACATAATTAGACATAAAGAGTGAGATACATAGAGTAAGCAATTAAAAAAGATATAGATTGTCGATCTATAAATCGAGAGAGAGATCAAGAAATATAGAGACTTGGAGAGGAAAAGATGAATAATGAAATAGATACTTCGTTCACCTTCTATACATTTTCGGCATACCTATTGCACACTAAGGTGCGATTGCTAGTTAATATTTATATGCATGCTTAAGGAGGAAATACATGTATTGTTACTTGGCTTAATTGGCTTAATTCTTACTTCTTGTTTACGCTTTTAATGTCTTATATAGATATGGTGAACATTCAACCCTAAAATCTCTACGAGTACCATTGTCAAGATGTGTACAACTCTCTAGGAAATGAGGTATAAAGTGAAGGGGGCGGAAATATGGTTGAAGATTTCGGTGAGAGGGACTCGTAACTAGCTCGTATAAAATCCTCCAAATTGGGCTGCACAAACATGTCTATTCAAGATTTGGTTGTAGATGAGGTGACATGAGAAATGGGTTGTATGCTTTCAGGGGAAAAGGGAGAAAATGAACTTGGACTATTAGTTAATACTATAGAAATTGAAGTAATATTTTTTAGACAAATGTTCACATTATTTTTTGGCCCTAGCTAATTTCTACACCAAATGTACTAAAGATTAAAAAGAAAAATTAAAACATAGGGAAAGTTTTTCAAAGATTTTTTCTATGAATGCTCATTTCTGCATTTTCTAAGAATGTTCATTCTGTCAAAGCCTTAATATGTTCTACTAAATTTGAAAAATGTCCATTTTTTATCAAATTCATCAAGAACTCTAATGCATTGTTTTTATCAAGGTCATCAACAATAGCTATAATATATTGTTTCTATCAAGTTCATAAACAACTATCTAACTATAAGCATCTCTCATATAGATATGTTGAATAGATAAGTACCTTAAAACTCTATTGTTTCTAATTTACGAATATGGTGAGTACATAAATTCTTCTGCTCATTGTTCACCTAGGTCACACTCACAAGCTCCCCATCACCGCTCTCCTAGTAGTGGCAATGTTGGTTGGCAGGGCCACTTGGCTTTTTCACCTCGCCGCGGTTCTAGCTAGTCCCTAGTTCCTATGGCTCCCCTCCATGTTTTTCTTGTTTTATTTAGTGGCTCCTAGTGGTCTTTCCCCCACTTGAATCTAGCAATTTCTCAGCGTAGGCAAAGGAGAAAGACAAAAAGAAATTTTTTGATGAAGATGCTACTGATGGCTAGATTGTTCCTGGTCCACCTGCCAATCCCAAGGATTCTTGGGGTTATGATGATCGTGATGAACCACCCTTTTGACATAGCTCTTGTAGCTTGAGGGAGCTGCTTATATGTTTTCTAGTGAGTAGTTGTTGTTTTCAGCTTTTGTCTTATGAACTTTTGTGTAGTGACCTTGATCCCCCACCCCTTTTTTGTGAATATGTAACAAATATATTATTTTATTAATAGAAAATGACTATTCATCCCAAAAAAGAAAGAATACATATGCTCATCAAAATTAACTTATTATGCCGTGGGTGTTCCCTATTTGAATGTGAGGAGCAAATTTCTCAGTCTGACAATCAGCAATCACGTAGAGCAAATGACTACCATTGAAGCAATGTGAAACATCGATCTACTTTCAACTTTTCATTGTTCTTAGCACATGATGTAAACTGATGGTGGATTCGACGTATTAAAAAATGGAAGATGAAATGGACCCCATCGCTTGAACTCTTTTACCACTCTAACCCTTTGCCCGGTTGGCCCGTATCTCAATAAAATTTGAAACAACATCATGACCTATATTGGCTACCCATCTCTACACAATCTCGAACATTGTAGTTTCGGCCAGTTGTCACAATCTCACGTTGATCATCCCATTCAATCATGACCCTCACCTGCATGTCGTCAACAATTGGCCTTGTATATGCCTTATCATCCATGGATTAAATATCCATGACTGCAAACCTAGTGTATAAGTTGGACATGTCCCTCCATCTAATTATGAGTTAAGAATTTTGTGCATGTAGGGGCCAACCAATATTGTTTCATGGGAAGCAAACATAACTTCCCGCTATCATCCTAACTTGCATTCTTGTTGCTGAATGTTTCATTTCCATGATCTGGACTCTAGAGTGTGAAATGACGGAGGAGACAAAGAGTTAACTACCATGAGAGAATGGATTAAATGAAAAAAACACTTCAGAAAACCTAATTTTTATTTTTTCTTGCTTTCATACCATTTAAAATTAGAAATATAATCTTAAGTATAAAATGTATTTGAAGAAAATTAAACTTTTGACTTAGATTAGTCTTAAATCCTTCTATCGTGTAGTAGTGTATATGTTTCAAATTAATTAGCATCTTAATAAATTAGGCTCTATGCTTACTAGACCTATTAAGAAAAGGAAAATAATTTTTTCTAATATAAAGGCAATAAGCATTAACCTCTCCCAAGACTTCAATAGTATAAGAATGGGTTATCCTATCAAAATTAATTTTCAAAATCTTTTGAATTTCCACCTTGGATGACAAAGAAATGGGAACTTGGTATTTGTGTGGGTGAGGATGATCTTATATTTTATCAATTCTATGGAAATTTTCCAATGACATCAACACTTGAGGCAGGAAAAGCCCGTAGTAAGATTGAACATTTTTTGTTGTTTAGGGTATATACAAAACTTTCAACTTCTTTAAAGCCCATCAACCAGAAAAACATATATTTGATTGGAACCCAAAGAAATCTCAATGGGAGCACTTCTAATTTCTTTAAATCTCTACACATTTATACTTCCTCTTGATATCTCCCTCTATCTCTATATTGTTATCTCATTGTCCTTCTCTATTCCAATATATATCCCCCTTCCCACCTCTCAGTCTATCTCACTTTCTACCTCGACATGCACACATGCACATGCATACACATATTGTTTGTCCATCTAGACACATCTCATGTTATCTAACAACTATTTTTCCCTAATGAATCCCTTCTTGTACCTTTATATCTCTACAACAGATGTGGAGGAGTGGAAGGCTTAGGCCTTTAGCTGCAGCAACAACTCATGTTTTGAAAAACTCTGCCTACTGGCTCCCTTCTAATCTTGATATCAAGCTCCACGGGAAGCTTCAAAGGAGTCTGATGCTACCATCAGCTCCTTTGCACCACTGAGTTAGATCTTGGTGGTCAGCTTACTTACAATTTATTATCTTCAATATTAGACGTACACAATCTACTGAAAGAGAAATAATGTTCATTTGATGAAATATCACATAAACTTATGATAGCACATTTAGAATATTGTAAGAAAAAAATTTACAATTTCATATACATCTTAATAGTATATATATTTTAATATATATTATCTTTGTAAGATTAAAGTAATAGGTAATGGGCAGAAGTTTAGATTAATTATTATTTGTTGACATAAATTATTATATGTTAAGTTCAAGTAGAGTCGAACCCAAGACTTCTTAGATAAGACACAAGTTGTCGTTGTGTTGTAGACTCTTGCCTAATAAAATGTTTTATATTTAAAGTAGACTAGTAGATTAATTTTTTTTTTACATCAAATCTTAATTCATTATAAAGTAAAAGAAGGATAAAATTTAAGATAGAGGGTGATGCTCAAGAAGAGGAAGTTTGCAACTCTCATGGGAGTGCAAATATGTTCATCACATAACTATCTCACTTCTTGCTTCACATCTCCCATTTGGCAATGGGAATATAAGTGGAATAGGTATATGAATATTCTTAATTATGAGATAACACTTCAACAACTAATATATTACGCCTAAAGTGCTTATTATGTAGTTGTTCTTGGAAAAATGATAAAAGCTGTGATATTGCTATCAATATTTAACTGTGTAGTTTTTGAGTCAAACTCATTGCCCAATGCTTCATGAGTAATGATTTGCACAAATCATCTTTGATGAGAATGACTAGAATACTTAGCACTCATTTGATGTGGGTGTTGTTCATAGATTTGAAGCACCAAGACTTCCCGGAAGGTCACTCATCCCAGTACTAGTCCAGCTTGAGCACACTTAATTATGGAGTTTCCTCCATGGTTAAGCCCACTCTACACAACTTTACCAATAAAAAAAAAATACCCACTCTATACAACACTTGGTGAGGGTTTTGTAAATATAGTTGTTCCCATGAGAGATGGAATCTAGTGAATCACAACTCATGAAACATGGGTCAATGAGTTTGACTCAAAAACTACAATGTTAAATCCTACTAGTAATATCACAATTTTACTTGAGGTGGAAATTATTTCCCTCTCATAGATAAAAATAGTCCAAACAATAAGTTTTTAACTCAATTGATATCATAATATAAGAAAATTAATTAATTATCTATTTTTCTATAATATTTCTCTTTATAATTTTTTAATAAAAATTTAAATATTGTATCATATTTATTATTTATTTATAATCTAATAAACACCTTTATAAGTTTATTTATTTACAATTCAAATATTTGATTAGTTCACTCTCGACTATTTGAAGATCATTGTATTACCTAAAACATTGGGAGCAATTGAATCTAGAAGAATCCCATTCAATTCATAGGGCCCATCAATGCATTCACCAGTGGCAACACTGATTAACACACTTCACTTCACGGTCTAAAAAATAATAATAAGAACAATTGAATGACTAATGACAATGCCAATGTTGAGCTCCCCGCAATCATTTTTGATGCTGCACTTGAGGTCTTCTTAAATTTTCACCATGTTTCCCGACTATTTTCTGTGTCTTCAATAATGAAACTTGTCTACTATAGTGAAGGCATTAATGCTTGTGGCATTGTAAGCACCACATTCCAAGTTTTCCCAACCTTGCTTCAATGTCATTTCTCCCGCTTGCTGTTACATTTGTTTGCTACTAGTTATTTTCTTTCTAACACCTACAAGTTTTACACAACATCCTAACAAGTCCTTATTGAGAATAAAAGAAAGGGAAAAAGTCCAAACAAGAAGTGAAGCTAAGAAGACCTACACGTCATGGGTTCGAAACATGGTGCCGACATCCTTGCTTTGACACTCTGTACCACGTCTGCTAGTGCTCTTAATTTTGGAGGGAATAGTTTAGTAGAGACAGACAATAATTCAGATAACATCGTCTATAAAATCCATGGCGGTTACAGGTGAAGAGTCTTCCCACGAATGGGGCTGCTTCTAATACAAAAATGGTTGGGCAACCCTGTTGTTGTCAAAATCAGTGGAGTTAATAAGCCATCAGATGCGTTTGCCACCAACACAATCCAAGTCAGATATATGAATCACTGCATAAAGTGTTTTCTACTGAAGCGGAGTATCCATTGAGGGGGTACTAGTCATTTAAGGCCAATAATATCAGTAATAGAAAAGTCCATTTTTGGTCTTGTACAAAACATAATTCAATGCATTTGACATAAATTATTTCCAATCGGATAACATTATAATGAACGGTTAAGATTATTTCGATGGTCGTTATGATGTGATAGGTACTTTGCAATGTCAAGATCACCATGAAGAAAGATGGCCCAAACACTAACTCCATTGCTAGAGCGTGCACCTCATTTTACATCTCGATAAACATTATCACAATGGTTGAAATCGTTTCATAGCGGTAGACAACCATTGGAGTCATTTGTGTCATTAGATGGGATAGACAATTTCAATGCTTTTTAAAACGTAAATCCACATCATTGTTCTCAATGCTTAGCCCCTAAACCATGTTTCCTCCTTCGTGGATGTCTTCCCGTCACTCCATGTATGTAGTCGCAAATATCTAACGTGCTACAAAAGATTAGGCCCACCATAGTTCATAGAATTTAGTATTTTGTGGAAGACCTTTAAAGGAAAAAAAAACCCTCGTCAAACCATGAAAATATACGATATCTGTAGATATTTTGTCTGACTGACTTGAGGTACGTGGTAAGTGAAATTTTTCATTCCAACATACAATTTCACTTCACTTAAACTCTTTTCACTTACAAATCTGCAGGTCTTTCTCTTGCTTTATATGCTTTCTGTGATAAGTTTTTATCAGCTTTAAATTTGGAGTAAGTGCAGAATTAACAGATCGGGGGCATCTGGAAATGTTTGGAACAAAGATGTAGCAACAACAATAAAGGCATGTTCACACTTCGGCTAGGTCTCAACGCCCTGACAAGAGAGAATGTATAAAACTCCCATTGCTTAGAGAGAGTTACATAGATCCTCGACAAATTATATCAGCGACTGAATCTTTTACTTCAAGATTTTGGACTTCAAATAATTATAGTTTTGATTTGATTGTTTAGTTGATTAGTAAATTTTATCTAAAAATATAGACATTTAGTGTGTTTTAGAGTCCTTTATAAGGACACTACTCTCTTTTTTGTCATGTGGTTTCCCATAATTATCTTAGACTTACGATTCTCTATTACTTAGACCTATGCATTATGTATTCCATTCATACACAAGTGGTCTTGTAGATATGTGTAAGTGAAATTGTGCTTATAATCTAGCAACAAAGAAGTTTACAAAGACAATTTATTTATGAGGAAGAAGATAAAGGTTGGAGTGGACGAAGGCCAAAAACAATTGAAGCTTCATTTGAGAGAATATTGTGAAAAAAAATTACAGTTACAAATTTCCAGTTTTGGCATTATTTATTTATTAATAATATAGGATAAAGAAAGTTACTAAAGACCCCTCATTTTCCATAATCTAGATAGGGATAGTTATAGAAATAGATAAAGAGACAAACATATAAAAAGAAGATAGAGACAAGCAAGTATAGATAATGAGAAGATGAGATCTAGAGATGGAGGTAGAGATATACAAAAGATAGAGGGGAGGAGAGAGAAAGAGTGAAATATAGAGATATATGGAAAGACGGATAAATATGCATGATAAATTTGTATGAGAAGAGAAAGAGAGAGCTAGAGAAATAATGTGTTATATATAGTAGAAATGAATATGGGACATATAATGTTAATAAGATATGTATAAAGAGGAGGGTGGCAATAGATAGTGAGATATAATTAGAGTGAATATGTGACGTAAAATTAATAACATATAGATGGAGAGGGAGAGGGAGAGGGAGAGGGACAAGGAGAGGGAGAGATTCAAATATAGAGGTAGAGAGGGTGAGAATGAGAGATTAGAAAGGTGTTAAGAGACAAGTAATAGAAAGACGAAGAGGGGGATAGATAAATATACATAGAGATTGGGTATATATGTAAATAGAGGGGGTGAGTGGGGGTAAGGAGTTGGAGATAAGGGAGGGAGATAGAAAGGATACATATGTAGGAAAGGGGAAAAGGGGTGAGAAGAGATAAAGAGACAGAGACAAAGGAGGGAGAAAGAAAGCCTACATATGTAGGCAGAGGGGGTGGGGAGAGGTAAGGAGATAGAGACAAAGCAAGGAGATAGAAAAGATATGTATTTAGGGAGATAGGGTGGGGAAAGGTAAGGAGATACAAACAAGGGAGAGAGATAGATTGGAAGAAAGAAGTAAAGATAGATATGATACAATTTCTCGATGGTGGTTCATTGAGTATGATTTGAAACATTATTTGACTTAAATAAAATTCGAATAGCTAAATCCAAAGCCTACTCTAAATAATATAGATTGAAGAATTTATGTCTTGATATTAATTTAATTAATACTATATAGAAAATATTTGTAAAGGAGACAGGAGGAAAGAAAGAGAGTGAGAGACAAAGAAAGGTGAAGATGGAGAGATGGAGAGCGATAGAGAGAGGGAGAGAGAGGGAAAATATAGAGGGAGTGGTGTAGAGGGAAGAGAGTGAGAGTAAGGGGGCAGAAAGATGTGTGGAGATGGAGAGAAGAACAAATAAAATGTCTCGTTTCTATTAATTAAGAAAATTTTTACACCAAAATACAGCATACCTACTATTGCACACTAAGGTGCGATTGCTAGTTTTATCTATTCGAAATTACAATATTGACTGTGGGAACATTACACGTCATTGAAGATTGTGAAGTCCGTATGCGTTAATGTTTGACTTGTGTAAATGCACTCCAATCTCCGTATCAACGTCTGGGAAACCCATCGACGGCTGTGACCTCCAACATTTTCGGCCGTTTAAAATCGTCTGGTCCACACCGCAAATAAATAACCCGGAATCTTCAGTAGTCCGGTTTTCGAAGTTACATAACGAATGCAAGTACAGAATAGAAATCCGAATATTACTGAGTAAAGCTGTCCTCCGGATGTTTGCCGACACAATAGTTCGAAAAGCTGTCGACCTTCTTTGTTTCCTTTGTCACTTTCAACTTCGCAGACCACTGAGGACAGCCAATATCTTGAGATGTCGCCGACCACTTTTCGATCAACTTATATAGATGAGTTCCTCTTCTCACTTTCCTCCCATGGTCGAATAGAATACTGAAATTAAGCCCAAACATGGAGAATGATGAAAATGAAATCAGATACAAAGGTGTGAGAAGGAGGAAATGGGGGAAATATGTGGCAGAGATCAGGTCAGGAAGGAGATCCCGCATATCGCTGGGCTGCTACTTCACTGCTGAGGCTGCAGCAAGAGCTTATGACACCGCTCTCTTGTGCCTCCGAGGGCCCAACGCAACGTCATTCAACTTCCCAGACTCGCGCTTCGACACAAGTGCGTTGGATGCAGTAAATGCTCAAGGGAATCCTTCAGCCGATGTTTTTCGAACAATTGCGATTGCGGTAGGGGCGACATTCGACATTGATGAAGCGGGGCCTTCAACGGCAGCGGGCGCGAGCGTTGACGTAACACGGGGCGAAGCTTCGAGTCAAACCAGAGAAGCAGAAAAGCCAGATGAAGCACATCACATGGTAGAGGCAGAAGAGAGTGATCTCAAATATCTCTTACAATCTCCAGAACACATAACATTTGAGGAGAGCATTCAATTGCCTCCATTTCAGCTAGATATGCCGGACAACCAATTGGACCCTTTTCCACATTCCCATACTTCGATTGCCACGCCAAAGCCGCCTTCATAACAAGCATAAATTGATAAGTTTTTTAATTTTTTTATATATGTAATAGTACCCGAAACGACTCTGATTTTTTATTCTGTATATTAATAAAAAATTTATATAGTGGACTGTTCTGATGGTTCTCTAACCGTTTTGAGTGCAGGGAACTAATGTGTCGACCCATGTCTATTTATTTTTAGTCGCTAAGAAATTGTTAAATATCTAATTTTGAAAGGTTTGATTAAAAAAAAAAATTATTACATGCTAAATGCTAATTTTTAATTGGTTGATGCATAAATTTCTGAGGTTTAATGGCTTTTTTCTTCATCAAAAAATCTTGAAAAAGCTTTCAAAAAGACAAACATTTATTATGCATGTGACAAAGTGACAGTGGGGGAAAAAATTGGCGTTAAAAAGTAGAGAATATTAATAGAAATAAATGGTATAGGAGGACTACCGACATAGTTTTGGTAAAGTTGCTACTCAAAGTGAAGATAACAACAGAGGAATGAGGACTCTTCAGATGACAAAATTTCAGAAGTGGAAGGTAAGAGACTTAGAATGTGGGGTTTGCTGGTATGTTTTTTAAAATTCCTTTTGTCTTTCTTTCTGCAACCATGACAATATGTGTGAGCCTGGCTATGACCAGGTTTTTAAAATTGAAATCCTATGCTTTTTCACCATCTAATAAGTGATATTTTAATGATTTGTTAATCAAAGGAATGGGCTTTCAACATTTCATTTGCATTATGTGGTGATTCTGGGTTGTTGAAACTTCTGTGCATTCATAGCTAAAGTTCATTTTTCTTTAAATTTTTAATCTCTATGTAATCTACTCCTATAAATGAAGGTTCTTTATAGACTGGGTTTTCATTGTTTACTTTCTTAGTTTTGTTCGAAGACTTTAAATTTACAAAACAAATTTGGAGACCCAGATCATCATAAATCACATTTGAATTGACCCATTGGAGATTCCTAATTGTACTCCTCTTAGTTGGATCCATCAAGCTGAATTTGGTTTTTCTCTAGCTTCTGTCAACTGTTGTGATAGAGCTTCTTGAATATGTTTGAACGCTTAGTCATTGCTTGGAAGTTCTTCTTATTACACCCCTACAGAAGGTTCATTTAAGACGACACCTTAAGATTCATGCTTCTTCCCATTTAATAGTAAAATTTAGTGATACATACCCAAAGATATATATCTGTATACATATGTTGCCATTAACAAACATACATGTGATATATACACATTGTGTGTGTGTGTGTGTGTGTGTGTGTGTGTATGTACACACACACACACACACACACACATATATGTATATGTATATATATAGATATGCATATGTATACGTATATGTATATATATATATGTGTGTGTATATATATATATATATATATATATATATATATATGTATGTATATATATATATATATGTATGTATATATATGTATGTATATATATATATGTATGTATATATATATATATATGTATGTATATATATGTATGTATGTATGTATACATGTATATATAGATATGTATGTATACATACATACATATATATGTATGTATACATACATACATATATATGTATGTATGTATGTATGTATGTATGTACACACACACACACATATATGCATATATACATATACATATATAGGTATATATGTATATATGTATACATGTATATTTATATATGTATAGATTTATACATGTATATATATATATATATATATATATATATATATATATATATATATATACATATATATATATATATATATAAATATACATATATATATATATATACATATATATATATATATACATATATATGTATATATATACATACACACACACACATATACATATATACATACGTGTGTGTGTGTGTGTGTGTTTGTGTGTGCGAACATATGTATACATATGTACACACACACCCACACACACACACACATATCTGCACAGACATCATAAGATGTAAGTGAGGTGTATTGGGTCCGATTTCATCCATAGCAGGTAATCCCAATGTAGTATTATGGTGTGGTTCATCTCAGTGTTGCGATTTGTGCAAGCACTCAAGCTCTACAAGTTGGTTGAATGAGATATGACTATATTTCTTGGGTACAGAGATCAACAAAGTATGTTTCTTCCATCCACTGTAGAGTCATGTCCACATTCACCATTTGGCATCATTAAAATGTTTGGTATGGTTTCATGCTTAATAAGACAAGTTAGAACTTGTTCTATTGGCAGGATGTTGATGTTGATAGTTCATTACTCCAACATCCAAAAAGAATCCATATTACTCCTCAGCATTACTACAATCCTCTTGAAGTATAGAGTGCTTCCATTTTGGAATTCTCTAGAAAATATGTAATTCTTATTATGGTCACTTTTCTTGGCTGTTAGAAATAAATATTTAATCGAGAGGTCACAAGATTGCGATTTCTAAGCCTTATTCCATTTTTAACACCTTGTCATGCAAGAAATTAAAATAAAATAAACTATGAACCAAAAGAAAAAAAAAACATAAGACAATTTTCCAATCCAGCACCATTCGGCTTCAAACTTTGAACTGGTTAAAATTATTTCTCCTAAGGTTGAGCTCCAATATTATGAAATGATTTTTTTAAAAAGAAATATCATGTACTATAATTAATTAATAGCTTTTTAAAATTATTATTATGATAATTGATTAGTATAAAACAATATTTAATAGTTGAAGTGAAATATTTAAATATTGTATTCCAATTAATTATTAATCATTATTAAATATTTTTTATTATAATTATTTTTCATAAAATTAAGTTTTTTTATTTTACATCTTTTAGAAAAAATTATAAGTAATATAAATAATTTGAATATTATAAAATATACAAATTCTAAATTGATTTTCATTTCTAATTTTTTTTAAATTAATAATTTTTTTCATTTATATACATAAGTCTTAATTTTTATTTTAAAAAGTTTAGATAAATAATTGTCTTATCATTTTGTGGATTTGAATTCACATTAGATAGAAAGATTTTGTTATTGTCTAGAGAACTTCACACCAATTAGAATACCTAAACATCTCAACAATTTTCTACCACACCAATTAGAATGTCTAAACATCTAAAAAAAAATTACCTACAATTTTACATTTTCATCTTTGGACAAATGTTTTATGCTCCCTTTCTTGTACACAATATATTGCATTTCAACAATCTTTATCTCCTGGAATATTAGCACTCTCTCTCTCTCTCTCTCTCTCTCTCTCTCTCTCTCTCTCTCTCTCTCTCTCTCTCTCTCTCTCTCTCTCTCTCTCTCTCAGGGATATGTGTGTACACCGCATCAATGATAAGCAGTGACAAGATAAACTTGTATTCAATTTATGTGAACAACAAGAGTTCTTGTCAAGCTGAAGTCCCTGTCTTGTATGTATATATATGTATGTATGTATGTATACATGTATATATAGATATGTATGTATACATACATACATATATATGTATGTTTGTATGTATGTATGTACACACACACACACACACACACACACATATGCATATATACATATACATATATAGGTATATATGTATACATATATATGTATATATGTATACATGTATATTTATATATGTATAGATTTATACATGTATACTTATATGTATGTATGTATGTATGTATGTATGTATGTATGTATGTATGTATATACATAGACACACACATATATACATATATACATACATATGTGTGTGTGTGTGTGTGTGTGAGTACACATATGTATACATATGTACACACACACACACACACACACACACACACACACACACACACATATGCACACACATCATAAGATGTGAGTGAGGTGTATTGGGTCCCATTTCATCCATAGTAGGTAATCCCAATGTAGTATTATGGTGTGGTTCATCTCAGTGTTGCGATTTGTGCAAGCACTCAAGCTCTACAAGCTGGTTGAATGAGATATGACTATATTTCTTGGGTACAGAGATCAACAAAGTACGTTTCATCCATCCACTGTAGAGTCATGTCCACATTCACCATATGGCATCATTAAAATGTTTGGTATGGCTTCATGCTTAATAAGACAAGTTAGAACTTGTTCTATTGGTAGGATGTTGATGTTCATAGTTCATTACTCCAACATCCAAAAAGAATCCATATTACTCCTCAGCATTACTACAATCCTCTTGAAGTATAGTGTGCTTCCATTTTTGAATTCTCTGGAAAATATGTAATTCTTATTATGTTCACTTTTCTTGGCTATTAGAAATAAATATTTAATCAAGAGGTCACAAGATTGAGACTTCTAATGCTTATTTCATTTTTAACACCTTGTCATGCAAGAAATTAAAATAAAATAAACTATGAACCAAAAAAAAAAAACATAAGACAATTTTCCAATCCAGCACCATTCGGCTTCAAACTTTGAACTGGTTAAAATTATTTCTCCTAAGGTTGAGCTCCAATATTATGAAATGATTTTTTAAAAAAGAAATATCATGTACTATAATTAATTAATAGCTTTTTTAAATTATTATTATGATAATTGATTAGTATAAAACAATATTTAATAGTTGACGTGAAATATTTAAATATTGTACTCCAATTAATTATTAATCATTATTAAATATTTTTTATTATAATTATTTTTCATAAAATTAAGTTTTTTATTTTACATCTTTTAGAAAAGATTATAAGTAATATAAATAATTTGAATATTATAAAATATACAAATTCTAAATTGATTTTCATTTCTAATATTATTTTAAATTCATAATTTTTTTCATTTATATACATAAGTCGTAATTTTTATTTTAAAAAGTTTAGATAAATAATTGTCTTAGCATTTTGTGGATTTGAATTCACATTTTGAACCAAAAAATAAATAAAAATTCAATAGCTTTAAGTTAAGATAGAAAGATTTTGTTATTGTCTAGAGAACTTCACACCAATTAGAATACCTAAACATCTCAACAATTTTCTACCACACCAATTAGAATGTCTAAACATCTAAAAAAAAATTACCTACAATTTTACATTTTCATCTTCGGACAAATGTTTTATGCTCCCTCTCTTGTACACAATATATTGCATTTCAACAATCTTTATCTCCTGGGATATTAGCTCTCTCTCTCTCTCTCTCTCTCTCTCTCTCTCTCTCTCTCTCTCTCTCTCTCTCTCTCTCTCTCTCTCTCTCTCTCTCTCTCTCTCTCTATTCTCAACACTTCACAAGGTAGGGACTTCAGCTTGAAAAGAACTCTTGTTGGTCACATAAATTGAATACAAGTTTATCTTGTCACTGCTTATCATCGATGCGGTGTAACAAGTTCCTTGAAAAGAGAAACAAAAAATTTGAGTGGACAGCACTAGCTCTCATTAAAGATAATAAATGGTGATTTCTCAAGAGTCACATACAATGACGATTAGCAATGCTTATCACGAGAACAATTTGATTTGACATGAAATCAAAGTAAACATCAAACACATAAAACATAGTTTTCTGAAACATACCTCAACCCAAGATTCTCTGAAAGTTTAACAAGGGATGGAGTGTAGCTCAGTTCCTGCCTAAGCACTAACTGAGTAAGTTTTAAAAAGGAAAGAAAAGCTAAAGTGATCATATTATATTAGAGGATTAAAGAAATAGAGAATTTAGATTTGTAAATTTAAGATTCTTTCTACCTTGTAAATAAGAAAATTGTACATGCAAGATAAGCATCTAGCAATTCTTTCTGAAGGGTGAACAAAAATCAAAATACAATGTTTTGAAAATAAATAAATGCACATAGCAACATATCTTGTCAAAATTTGTTATTTCATTTCAAATTAGAGTTCATGAATTGATTCTTAGAAAAGATTAATAATTAAATTAATTAATTCATTATTAGCACAATTGAACTCTCTTTATAATTCCTTTCTGAGGAAACTTTGGGAGTTTAAACATTTAATTAGGAAGACTTAAATAAATTGTGTCATTTGAAACTTGTCTTAGCTAATAGATATAATAAAAATCAATGCCATTCACATGATCCTCCCCTAAAAAGGAATATAATTGAATGATTATGAGAGCACTTGAAAACTAAAGATTAAATGGAAAAAATGATGTCTAACCAAAATCAATGTGATGGAAAAAAATGATGTCTAATCAAAATCAATGCCATTCACATGATCCTCCAAAGAAAAGGAATATAATTGAAAGATAATGAGAGTTCTTGAAAACTAAAGATTCAATGGGAAAAAAATGAAATTTAGTTTCTCAAAATGAAACATAAAATTTGAAATAGACCTAGAAACTACTTATTATCTAGTGACTTTTAGAAAAAATAAATTGATATGTAAATATGTTTCGATATCTATCAAAATTTACATTAACTATTGTGGAAAAATTAGTTAATAGACACTCACAGGAAACATACATAAGAATAGAAATAAAAATGGATTTTTGAATATATCAACCATGCACTCTAGTATTTTAGGAAAGTAGGGAAAAAAATGTCAAAATTATACCTTAAAGGTCCCAAATGTTATTCTAAAGGCCCTAAATAATATGAATTGGAGAACAAAGTTGCTCAACATTTTGGAGAAGTTGAATCTAATTCAATTCTTCACCTAAGTAGCAGTTAGACAAATTGTTAGTAGCTCAGTATAAGAAAGCAAGTGTATCCTCCTTTACTAGTGAGGCAAAGAATGGTTTAGTTCTTTAAAAAAAACTATAATGCAATTAGATATTATATTTAAAATGACTTCAATTTGAGAAATAACTAGGTACTAACATTCTTGAATTATGGTTTTTCTTGTGAAGGTTGCAAATTTCTCTCTTAGGCTTCTTAGAAAAGCAATGGATTTAAAATGATCTATTGTGTAGCTTTCAAATCTCTTTCAAGCTTGTAAGAAAAATAATGGATTTAAATTAATATGTTTCATAGCTTCCAACCACAATGTGAATTTGAAATTATTCATTTAAATTTATTTTCCAAGTCAATTTAAAAATGCATTATTTAGATTTGGGAGTTGGATTAGTTTTGTTGCATGTTTTGATAAATATTGAGATCATGGTGATTCATTAGTTGCTCCTTGGAGATGTGTTCTTGGAGGGTCAGATACCTCTAAGGGTGCTAGACATGCAAACATTGCCTGCTATATGAAGATGCCTATGTTTTTATTGAGTTCTATGATCTAGAAATTTCTAGAGGGATATAATTTACCATTTGTTTTATTGGAATAAGTCTAGATTTAATTAATTCATATTTATCTATGTTTCTTAAATATATTTAGTTAAAAAATAATTATATCTTTGATAAAATTTAATGACTATAAATAAATTTTAAAAATACTTAATGATTAGAAATTAATAATTAATTTAGTTCATTATGTATATAAAGGTAGGACTAATAAAACAAAAATGCTCTACCTAACTATTGGCCCCTTTCTCACTTTGGGTAGTTTTTATGGCTTACATGGTTCTTAACAGGAATTCTTAAAGTATTTTAATTTCACAATATCTGAAGTAAGTTTAAAAGGTGTCATTAATTAACTATAGTAATGCTTCAAAAGAACAAGATTTCCACTTTTAATGTATTTAAACATAATTATTATTTTAAAAATAGCAAAAAGGTATTTACAATTTGATACTTTGAGAGTACATATGTATTTAGTTAATAAAAAATATTAAAACAAATAAGAATTAAAATAAATGTCATTTTGAAAATGATGAGCCCTAGTTATCAAATTTCAATAGTTTACAACTTACTAAATTATAAAGCTTCATTAATATTCATCCAATTAATTGATAAATAATCTATTCCTTTAATACAAACAGTTCCACAAACATGTTTCTAGTTAAGTCCTTCACTTAGTAGGTTTGTTATCACAGCAAGAAGGTACCAACTAAACTTTCCTTCTTCAAAAGGATGTCTTTACTCATGACTTTTCCAAAGGTGGGTTCATCCTTACCATGAAGGGATAATATTAAAAACACAACTGTACACCAAATTGCTTCGATATAATTAAATAAAATCAACAAGATAATTATGATTCTAAATGTATAAATAAAGTTAGGTCCTACAATCAAAATTTGAATACTTAACTAGTAATGTATCATACAATATACAAATATATAAGAAAAGTGCCAAGAGACTGCTACAATTGGAAATACTAAATTGATAATAATCAATACCAAAAGCAATATTATCTTCATGTACTTGATGCTCAAACCTAGAAACTTTTGTCTCCATCCTTTGTTTGAATCATGTTTATTGATATTGCGTACTTGTCAAATGAGAAGTGGAAGAGAAGGATAAAGAATAAGTAAACCTCCAATTTGTAAAAATTTTATTTGGTATAGGTGCACTATGAAATATAACTAATGCAACATTTCCTTTTGTTGACGTCTCTTCCAATAAATCATGCATCACAGTATGTCAGTGATTATCAGTTTACCATATGGATAATTAAATCAATAAATTGTTATTGCAGAGTTTAAGAATTCATCTTGCTTTGATTTATTAGGTTGTTATTTCAATGTATTATTTTTTCCATTTCAAAATTCTGAAATTTACTTTAACATTTTCATGACAGAATACCCAATGTCACCCAAAATCTATAAAACAAAAATGCCCTCTAGAAATTCCACTACCCAACTCTAAAACAACAGTTTGAATGATATGCATTTAGAATTTTTTTTTCATATGATCAAATACTTGAATCGATCTATCCTCCTCTTATTGTTACAACCAATGTCCATGCAAATCTAAGGACACATAAGGAACCTAAAACAAATAGATTCTTAAATTTGGAGAACTTGTGCCTTGTATTAGGATGACTTCTAGAATTTGATGATGAATGAACTCATAAATCCTTGGATATCATGCATGTGAATAACCTATTACAAGTGTCAAAGTTGATGAAAGATCAACCCCATAGCTCCCAAGAATCACCTACATGCAAACACCTATCATAGAAGAGAGAAGTAAAAGGCTATGGAGGCTACAATTTCTAGATCCCTAGATGGGACATTCTTGATGAGTGAAAGTAGAAAAGGCTATTATCAAAACAAAATAAACTAAATTAAAAAGAGATCAATCCTTATAAAAGGATATCAAAACCCTAACAAGAAAATATCCTAGGTTGCATAATAATAATTAATAAAAGAATTAATTATTGTATGCCTAAAGTTTAGGTTAAGTAAAATAGAGATAATAAGTGACTGAATAATTAAATCAATATTATTTAATTAATAAGGGAATACTTTTTTACTCCCCTCATTAAGATATACTTAGGGGGTAGCTAAAAAACTTAGAAACTACCACTGAAAGTAAAATTGGGTCCCAAAAACAAGGTCTAATGATGTACCCAAGCAAAACCAAACCCTTGAAAACAAGTGAAATAGAGGAAAAAAATGGAAAAAACCCTACTCCAAAAAGAGATGGAAAGATCTAGTGAAGGATTGAAGAAGCCTTCAAACTAGAGAATGTCCCAAAAGATAGGAATAAAAGAAGATTTTGAAGAGCACCACTAAAGCATTAAGCTACAAACATTATCAAACTATTGATATGAAGAACTTCCACTATATAGAACATGACCAAGTACAGAAGACTAAGTTTGACGAGTTGATCAATTGAATATGGAAGGTATGTTCATGGCCTACAAAATAAGGAATGGAAGAATGTCTATATGGTAAGTGATTCATCTCACCAAAATGCATAGCTATCTAGCCACTACAATCACCTAGTACATAGGAGAAAATATTAAATATATAGCTCACTCCACTAAACCAAGAAAAAAATAGAACCAACATAATCCTCCTATAATGTGGAGAGGTAATATATGAACGCTAAAACTGAATGCATTATCTCCTATAAAAAGAAGAACTAGGAACATTGAGAGTGCAAAAGCAACACAAACACCTATAATGGCACATGTCATTGACACATCATAAGGCTAATGTCATGGAAGGAACACTAACTTGACAAAGAAAGATGGGGAATATGGACAACATGATGTTGGAGTTATGATATATTTGTCATTAGTTACAACACTTATTCGATTCTAAATTCTTACCGAGCTCATCACTCAGTCTACAGTTTATACCGAGCATTCAGTAGTGGTTATCGAGTAGAACAGTTCATACCATGCTGAACAGTGCTCACTGAGAAAATGGGAAGTTCAGCAATGTTTACCAAGTTCTCAGTGTTCACCGAGTCATTCGTTGAAATCAGTGTTTACCAAGTGATTAAGGTAAATGAAGGACTTAGTGTTTACTAAGTGATCAAGGTAAATGAAGGACTTAGTGTTTACCGAGTGATTGAGGTAAACGAAGGAATCAGTGTTTACCAAGTGAAGAAGGTTATCAATGGATTCAGTTTTTACCAAGTGACACAATATTCACCGAGTCACCAATGGTTATCGAGTTCCAAACTACTTAGAGTGATTAATATGGACCGTGCCTCTACTCTTATTGAGTGCATGACGATGCAATGTATCGTAGTGGATGCCGAGTATCAGAAGGTCACCGAGTCAGTTTGAGGAACTCGAGTTTTCTACTATCTGGCTGACTCAGTAATGTTTTGTTCACTTGTGTTTGGTTGACCTTGCCATTGTAAATATTGGAATGGTATATATGTAATGTATTATATAATTTGTAAAATATGATGAAATGTTGTGTATTGTTGTATGGTGTTGTATTGCAATATTTTGAGAAGAGTAAAAATGAATCAACAACAGAACAAAGGAATACAGCAAGGTCAACATAGATGCAAAAAAGTTATATCTATCACATCAGGTGATTAGTGCATAAAGGATCTTATCAACAATCAATTATAAAAAGATCCACTGCTTCATCCTAATAGGTGAATCAGTTTGTAAATCTTTTAACAGGGTAGACTTCACAGTCTTTGGTAAATCTCCTAACAGAGTGCATACTTCATTGTATGTTTGTAAATCCTCTAACAAGGTGGATCTAGCAATCCTACTTGCTCCTAATAGGGTAGATCACTAGAAGTGATCATTGTAAGCCTTAATGGGCCAACTTTATACTACAGTATTGAAGTTTTGTGGGCATCATCCCCACCCCAGTTTTACTTTCTAGTTGGAAGGTTTTTGGGTCACCAAATCAGTGTGTTCATGTGTTATGAATGTTTATCTTTTCATGCATACAGTAGATTAGATGGATGAATGGTGAAGATGTTATTATTCTGAATTGATTTAAAGTTTTAGAGTTACTGATTCACCCCTCCCCTCTCAGTAACCTTGTTAGTCTTGATTATTTTCAACAATTGGTATCAGAGCATTATGGTTCTTAGGATAAAGTTTGATAGCTTGAGCAAAGATCAAGGACAATGGAGATATTTAGACTTGACAAATCTATTGAGAATGAAAAGCTAGATCTGAAAATGGCCATGGCTAAACTCAAAGAAGCAAAGGAGCATCTTTCTTAATCTCTAAAAAGAAGAAAGGAACTTGCAAGACAAATGAATGATCATCAGTATGTTGAAGAAAAGATTGAAGACCTTTTACCATCAAGCAGTTCAAATGAAGCTAATGAGGCAAACAATGCAATCAAAGAACTCTTAGAGAAGAATGGATCTCTGCAAGAAGAAGTAAGAATGCTAAGAAGAGAACAAGAGATTTAGTCAAAAAGGTTATGTGAAATTTTGGAACAAAGGAACACGATGCAAGATGAGATAGAAGGAAGGAACAATGAAATTCAAAATCAATCCCTTTAGTATGAGGATCTTACAGATCAACTTTCCAATGCCAATGAAGAAATCAGAATTCTCAAAGCAAAAAATGAAAGAATAAGGAATGATTTGAATGTTGAAAGACAAATCACTGAAAGCTTACAAAGTGACCTAAGATCTAAAAGACAAATCAATGAATGTTTGGAAAATGACTTAAAAGTTGAAAAGCAAGTCAATGAAAGGATGATAAAATCTCAAATAGATGTGGATCAATTGAATCAACAAAATGAGCAAAATCTTCATAGACAAAAAGGTAAAGTAGGACTTGGATACAATGAAGAAGGTGAATCTTCCAAACAAAGTGCCCAAAAGAATCAAATACCTACTTGCAATCACTGTGGCAAGATAGGTCATACATCTAACAGATGTTGGAGCAATGGTAAAGAAAAATTCAATGGTAAATGCTACAATTGCAATTAGCATGGTCACAAAGCCAACGAATGCAAAGAGAAACCAAAATTGGAAAGAAAATGTCACAAATGCAAGAAACAAGGTCACAAGGCATCTGAGTGTAGATCTAAATCATTCAATCTAGTAGAAAAAATTGTCAAAGCATTATTTGGTTGGGACTACAATACTTGGTGCAGATGTCACTATTGTGAAGAATATGGACACATTGGAGTAAATTGTACAAAGCATCACCTAAGGAAGAAATTGTAATGCCCCGTCAAGGGATCCAAAGAATTTTACTAAGTTTGTCAAACAATTCCTTTTTTTAAACATGAAAGATAAAACTATTCATAACATTTGCAGAAGCAATAGCAAAAATAAAAATAAAAATAAACATAACATATATACATAATAGGCTACATTCTTCAAAGATCCCTAACGTTGTATCACATCTAAATTAACTATTCATCTAACATCCTATCCTTATGAAATAACAATGATACATCCAATGTACTTAAACAATATACAAGTGTCTTTTTGTAATTATATTTTAGTTTAGCTCAATCATCCACTGTACATATCACAGGGTATGAAAAGCTTAAAAGAATAAACATCCAAGTAAATAAAGTACATCATCATCATCTAATATTAATCCATGATGCAATAACATAAATGAAACCACATATCATACATGATACATCATCGCAAAGGATATAAACATCCATCACAAAAGATAACCATATATCAAAAACATAAATAACTAAGTGCACGGTTCCTCCCAACCGTAAATAGCATCATTAGACCATCATGGATCCTAGCCATCCCTCCATGCGTGACATTCCAAAGCACCGAAGAGATCATCGGTATTAACATAGTAGGAATGTCACTCCTAAAACATCCTACTAACATGCAAAGTAAAGTATAATAAATCATCAACATAAGAAACATACCAGTAAATACATCCATCATAAGGTATATTATCTATCATAATGCTCCAAAAACATAATGAAGAATAAATACTAAGGATACTCCAGTCACGGTGTCTCGGACGGATCTCAAATGATAAGAGTGAAAATACACTACCACCCGACCTCGTGGAAACTAAGTGGTCCACTCCCACCTTGCTGAGGAGATAATCTCAAGTCTCAAACAAGATATCAATTCACGAAGCACAAATCTCTATAAGTCCAAGAATCCTAAAAGTATACTAAGTCAAAGGTTCCATCATACAAAACTGACATCTAATTCCCAGAGGCACACTAAGACATGTAGGAAACCTACTATGCAAGCGAGAAAGTGTCATCACAATTATCACATACAAGTTACCCTGGCAGTTAGCTAAACTTCACGGGTCCATATTGATCTAATGCGGCCACTAGTATCCTCTCATACGGACAAGGCATACTACGAAATGCACAGTTGCAACCATGTGTTCTCACTACTCCCACCCTAGCCTGTACAAGCACTCAAGGCATGGGCGAGAACATCAAAAAAATTATCTTTTTAGGTTCATTTAATCCCCATTTAGTGTGTAAATGTGATCACTTATTAACCAAAATTACAATGAGTTACCCTAGCAGCCACTTAGGGCTTCGGCCCCCAATGCAAGCCACTTCCCGACACTACAAGTAGATAACCTATCCTAAGCTCATGGAATCATAAATCTCAAAATCATAAAAGATAATCCATAATAAAATCATCAAATATGCATAAAAGCATCAAATATCTATAATAAGAATCATCAAATCTCCAAGATAAGAATCATCAAATCTCCATGAGCATCTGAAAAAGCATCCATAGAAAATCATGATCACAACAGTTCTCTATTGGCAACTGAAGGCATCACTGATAATCATAAGTATCAATTGGTTCTCAATAACCAAAATATATCTCAAGATAAATCATCATATCCATTGATTCTCAACAAGTAACCAAGAATATCTCAAAATCATACTGATCGAAGACTCCAAAATGGTTGAGTCAAACATGTCACAACATGACATCATCAAGAAATAAATCCATATTTCAGTCCCATCATGGTGACTAGAAAGTAATCCAAGGATCACTGATCGATGACTAAAAAATGATTAGCTCAAGTGTCTCATACACATACCTCTCAGCTTCACACATGAAGACTGATGAATAATAACAATCAGTAAATACAAATATTTCATAGAGCATACGATCACATAACCATGGTTGGGCTTATAAAGATCAAGACCAAATAAGATCAACATGCCATCACATCTCATAACCCCCAAGCCTCTGTTAACAACCTAGGATTGGTCAACACTAGTCAACCCAAAACCCAAAACAAGAAGCATATAGAATACACGATGCAAACACATGTTTTGGTTTACTAAATTCACATAGTTGAATAATGTGTAGGGGTTTTCAGTTTTCTGTTTGCAAGAATACTTCAAGTGTATAAAGTTATCATTTGACTTACAAGTCAACCCATTTGTTCTTCGATAGCATTACCCTTCCATTATTAAGAATTACATTCTAAGAATAACTTAAGGATAAATATTCACTAAACTGATCATCAATGAGCATAATTAAATTCTCCTTTATATTTAACCATGATCCATATTCTAATTGATTAACCTTTCAACTTTTTTAGGATCATTATTCATTATATTATAAGAGGACCAATTATCATTCTTTGAATAAGAGATTATAACTTTATTAAAATAATCAATTAAATCTACAAATTAACTTAGGTACACAATTCTATGACCTAATATTTAATTATATTTTACTAAGTCTTCACCATTAAAATATCTAAAATCGTAATTCAAGTCATAAGACTTACCAACTTTTGATACCAATATTTTAGCAATCTTGTTTAAGAATTATATCAATTAAATCTCTATTACATAATTTAATTAATTAACTCTAGATAATTAATTTAATTAATAGTTGCATAATCATAGCATTATTCCAATTAATATCAGTTGACTAATAACTAACTAGAATTCTGTAAGATTAAGGTCAACTATAATCTAGTACACAAATATTCATATTCATAGTTCAATAATAATAACTTGTTAATATTTAATAACAAGCTATGTTGGGAATCTTATCTATAATGACCACATTCGTCATTCTTTTCAAATAACTCTCTATCACACAACTTAATTATTAATATCATGGTTATGATATCAGCTCAATGAATATCAATTGATCAATTATACTTCAAATCTCAAAAACTAATATCTTTTTAAAAAACTTTAATCATTAAATAATCTCCACTAGATTATCTCTAATCAAATTTGTTGATAACTATTTAAACCATTATTTATTAATAGATTGTTAGACCCAACATACATTAATAAATAATAAACTCATCAAACTATATTTCCATAAGCTCCATTTGTTAATATTTAACTAACCTTTTTAAGGCATATCAATAATTTATAACCAATATAATAATTCAAATCGTAGCTATGTTATAATAATGTTATAAAGTAACTATGACTCCTTGTCAATATAATAATTCTTAATTAAATCTAAATCCAATATCATTAAAATTTGAATTTCTTAATAATCATCATTAAACACTTTTATAAATTACCACCTCTTAACTATATATTAAATAGTATTTAATATACATTAAATAATTAATATTAAAAGTCATCCATTCTCTATTGAATTCAATATCTCTATCCATCAGCTCTATCCACAAACTTTCCATTAAAAGATCTCCATTAATTTATTTAGAACATTATTATTAGTCTTTAGACTAATTAAATAATTATTAGATTCTAATTATATTACTTTGATATATTATTTTTGTAAAGTTTAAGCATAAAGAACTCTTGGTTATGGGAAATATAGAAATATCCATCCTTGAATAAAATAGTCCCAGTACGACGGCCATATCTCCCTAATGAACTATTGGATCAGGCTAAAATTTAAATATTTTGAAGAGGGCCAAGTTGTGCCACTTCTAACTGGAGCGATCAAATAAATTCAATCATGATAAAAAATTTATGAATGATTGAATTCTGGTCTATCCAAGGGGCAGCGACAGAACAAATTGTGATGAATTAAGAATTTCTTGTTAAAATAATTGTTCTCTAAGTTTAACCATAAAAGAGTTTGTTCATATGCATCTAACAAATATAATTGATAGAAAGATTACATCTAATCATTCGAATTTTCAACTTAGAATTTCTAATTTAATTCCAAATTTTATCTTTCTAATTTAATATAAATTCGAACCCAAACTCGATTAAAATCTAATTTCTTTCTCATTTGGAACTAGGGTTTTTCTATTATTTTTCTTCTCATCCAAATAAAATATCTAGATTCTAATTTCAAATAGTAGATTCAATCACAGAGAGTATTCAGACAAATAAAACAGATATGATGAAAACAGGAAGAGAAAGAGTGCAAAGGGAATATGAGAATATCACGAGTGCACCTAGACATTGATGCTAATTTGCCATGCCTCAAAAGTTCATAGAAAATCCCTTCCTTCTCCATCATTTGAAATTCTTCCAAGAATCCAAGCCGATCGAATCCTCCAAGTGATTAGAAGTGCTAGAAGGAGCATAGAAGCAAGTAGAAAATATATGAGCATATGAATCTCCTCCCCCCAAATGTAAGCTTTGAAGCTTCCATTTTAAGCTTCTAGCTTGTAGCTTCCATTCCCCAATTGCTCTCCACGCTATATTTAAGCTTCTATTAATGCTTGAATATGAAGAGCTCTCAAGAAACCTTTGGATTGCTTCTTGAAACCGCTGAAAGGTGTCACCAACTAAGAATGGGTCTTTTCCAATTCTTTTTGATGAGTCATAGAATTGTAGACACCTTGTGCTTAATTGATGCACTAACCCCCGTGTTGTTGACACATGTTAGTTCCCATGCAAGCTTATAACTCCAATTTACTTTTTAAATAATCTCTATTTAAATTTTATAACTTTCATTTTAATTTTTATAACTTTTACTATTATTATTTTATTTATTACTTTATTATTATTTTATAATTATTATTAATTTTAATTTCTAGTTTTCTTTTATTTAATTCCTTTTCTCCAATAATTCACATTTAATTAATTACAATCAAAATAATAAAGATCATGATATTTTATTAATTTTTAAATAAATAATTTATTAATTAAATTTATTTATTAAGACTTAATTAATGGAAAATTCACCATAGACCTCCAAGATAAAATATGAAAATCCATCATAGAACAAATGATACAAAATAAATCTAAAGGGTTAAAAATTATGAAATATGTCATCCGACACATTCGGTGCGTATTCAACTCAGATACTTGTCCTAATTTTCCAATTAGGAAAAATGGCTCAAAGAGTTGAGATTTGGACTTGAGAATTTATCTCCCCTCTCTTATCATTGAGATAATGTGATAGGGTACGCTCATCCTGGCAATTCAGGGAAGTCGATACCCGGTACCTACAACCTGCATAAAAATTATGCATGTACAAACACAATATATACTAAACTAAATAGACAATGGTAGGAAGTGGTACATCGTGTAGATCCTGACTAGCAGGTGACTACGATTCCCTTCCTTAACCACATCAAACACGCCATACAAAAATAACCACGCAAGGCAAACACACACACCATACACATGCAAGTATGGGGTAAGTATCCATAAGAAAGCACATATGATAATAAATCATCTTACTAATCATCATTAATAATTGAAAGCAATGTAATAATCATCATCAATAATTGCGAACACTAAAAATAATCATCATACATACATGAAATGTAGAGTCTAAGTAATCTCATCACATAATAAACTGAATCCATAGCACAATATCTGATAATTTCAAAAGAATGCTGCTAACCAACAACATAAAACTAGCTCTAAAAGAGTTCAGCAATGATAACAAAATGCGAACCAGGGGCAGGCACTGCATCCACCCCGCCTGAGATTAGGCTTACTCTTGGAAGCCTACAAGAATGAAAAGCTAAGATATTCACTATGCGGGTCCCATTGAACAATTTTTCTCCCTATAGGGGAATATGATTCCACTGAGAATTTTACAATACCCTTAGAGAAATATGATTCTGGTTTAATGGTAAACCGAAAATCATATCGATCCAACATTCATTCTTTTAACAACTACTAAAATAGATCCCTTAATTCATTCTAAACAAGAGCAACTTAATGATTGCAAAGATAAACAGAGGTTTACTACCTTACAACATAGATAAAAGATACATGTTTTGTAGCTAGAATGAGTTTCAATTTTTAGTTTTTCCTTCATTTAGATTTTCAGTAAAATTTTTAGTCTTGAAAGCTAAGTGTTGAAATATAAAAAATATGTAAGTAACAATTTTAAATTCTGTTTCAATTCACCTAGTTTCAAGTTTTCAATTTGAAAAAGATATATATGATAGTTTTAAGTTTTCGTTTTATTCAACTAGTTAATAACTAGTAGCGTTCCAATATACTCAAAGCTCCCAATGTTGAAACTCGGGCTCTGATACCAAATGTAATGCCCCACCAAGGGATCCAAGGAATTTTATTAAGTTTGTCAAACAAATTATTTTTTTAAACATGAAAGATAAAACCATTCATAATATTTGTGGAAGCAATAGTAACAATTCAAATGAAAATAAACATAACATACATACATAACAAATTACATTCTTTAAAGATCTCTTAATGTTGTATCACATCTAAATTAACTATTCATCTAACATCCTATCCTTATGAAATAACAATGATACATACAATGTACTTAAACAATATACAAGTGTCTTTTTGTAATTATATTTTAGTTTAGCTCAATCATCCACTGTACATATCACAAGGTATGAAAAGCTTAAAAGAATAAACATCCAAGTAAATAAAGTACACCATCATCATCTAATATTAATCCATGATGCAGTAACATAGATGAAATCACATATCATACATGATACATCATCATAAAAGATATAAACATCCAACACAAAAGATAATCATATATCACAAACATAAATAACTAAGTGCATGGTTCCTCCCAACCGTAAATAGCATCATTAGACCATCGTGGATCCTAGCCATCCTTCCATGCGTAAAATTTCAAAGCACTGAAGAGATCATCAGTATTAACATAGTAGGGATGTCACTCCTAAAACATCCTACTAACATGCAAAGTAAAGCATAATAAATCATCAACATAAGAAACATACCAGTAAATACATCCATCATAAGGTATATTATCTATCATAATGCTCCAAAAATATAATAAAGAATAAATACCAACCAAGGATACTCCAGCCATGGTGTCTTGGACGGATCTCAAATGATAAGAGTGAAAACTCACTACAACATGACCGTGTGGAACCTAAGTGGTCCAGTCCCACCTTACTGAGGAGATAATCTCAAGTCCCAAACATGATATCAATTCATGAAGCACAAATCTCTATAAGTCTAGGAATCCTAAAAGTATACTAACTCAAAGGTTCCATCACACAAAACTGACATCTAATTCCCAGAGGCACACTAAGACATGTAGGAAACCTACTATGCAAGCAGAAAAGTGTCATCGCAATTATCACGTACAAGTTACCCTGGCAGTTAGCTAAACTCCACAGGTCCATACTGATCTCATGCGACCACTAGTATCCTCTCATACTGACAAGGCATACTACGGAATGCACAGTCGCAACCATGCGTTCTCACTACTCTCATCCTAGCCTGTACAAGCACTCAAGGCATGGGCGAGAACATCAAAAAAATTATCTTTTGAAGTTCATTTAATCCCCATTTAGTGTGTAAATGTTATCACTTATTAACCAAAATTACAATGAGTTACCCTGGCAGCCACTTCGGGCCCCGACCCCCATTGCAAGCCACTTCTCGACACTACAAGTAGATAACCTACTCTAAGCTCATGGAATCATAAATCTCAAAATCATAAAAGATAATCCATAATAAAATTATCAAATATGCATAAAAGCATCAAATATCCATAATAAGAATCATCAAATCTTCAAGATAAGAATCATCAAATCTCCATGAGCATCTGAAAAAACATCCATAGAAAATCATGACCACAACAGTTCTCTATTGGCAACTGAAGACATCACTAATAATTATAAGTGTCAATTGGTTCTCAATAACCAAAATATATCTCAAGATAAATCATCATATCCATTGGTTCTCAACAAGCAACTAAGAATATCTCAAAATCATACTAATCGAAGACTCCAAAATGGTTGAGTTAAACATGTCACAACATGACATCATCAAGAAATAAATTCATATTTCAGTCCCATCATAACGACTAGAAAGTAATCCAAGGATAATTGATCGATGACTCAAAAATGATTAGCTCAAGTGTCTCATACACATACCTCTCAGCTTCACACATGAAGACTAATGAACAATAACAATCAGTAAATACAAACATTTCATAGAGCATATGATTGCATAACCATGGTTGGGCTTGTAAAGATCAAGACCAAATAAGATCAACATGCCATCACATCTCATAACCCCCGAGCCTCTGGTAACAACCTAGGACTGGTCAACACTAGTCAACCCAAAACCTAAAACAAGAAGCATGTAGAATACACGATGCAAACACATATTTTGGTTTACTAAATTCACATAGTTGAATAATGTGTAGGGGTTTTTAGTTTTTAGTTTGCAAGAATACTTCAAGTGTATAAAGTTATCATTTGACCTACAAGTCAACCCATTTGTTCTCCGATAGCATTACCCTTCCATTATTAAGAATTACATTTTAAGAATAACATAAGGATAAATATTCACTAAACTGATCATCATTGACCTTAATTAAATTGTCATTTATATTTAACCATGATCCATATTCTAATTGATTAACCTTTCAACTTTTTTAGAATCATTATTTGTTATATTATAAGAGGACCAGTTATCATTCTTTGAATAAAAGATTATAACTTTATTAAAATGGTCAATTAAATCCACCAATTAACTTAGCTACACAATTCTATGACCAAATATTTAATTATATGTTACTAAGTCTTCACCATTAAAGTATCTAAAATCATAATTCAAGTCATAAGACTTACCAACTTTTGATACCAATATTTTAACAATCTTATTTAAGAATTATATCAATTAAATCTCTACTACATAATTTAATTGTTAATTAAATCTAATTAACTCTAGTTAATTGATTTAATTAATAGTTGCATAATCATAGCATTGTTTCAATTAATATCAGTTGACTAATAACTAACTAGAATTCAGTAAGATTAAGGTCAACTATAATCTGGTACATAAATATTCATATTCATAGTTCAATAATAATAACTTGTTAATATTTAATAACAAGCTATGTTCAGAATCTTATCTATAATGACCACATTCGTCATTCTTTTCAAATAACTCTCTATCACACAACTTAACTAGCTTATATATACCTCTATATATATTACGCCGAGAGTAATCGTTCTCGAGGCACCTATTTTTATTTAATCCCAAAGTTATTTTAATCAAAGTTGGAATTAATGAAAATAAAAATAGGCGCCTCGAGAACGATTACTCTCAGCGTAATATATATAGAGGTATATATAAGCTAGTGGCAGTCGCGGCGCAATAGGAAAAATATTTACTTTTTATTTTTTATTTTGATAAGGTTACTATAAAATTGTTAATTAATTTTTAATTAGATTTGTATGAAGTTACTATAAAATTATGCTTCAAAATATTTTTAAAAATTTAATATAAGGAGTTTAATATAGATTAAAAATATATTTTTTATTTTTGGGATATTGTAATGTAAAATGTTATAGTCATACATAGATATATGGTTAGGGACAAAGTTACTATTATAGTTAATGTTAACCTTAGGGATAGAATTAGGGTTAGGGTTAGCATTAGAGTTAGGGTTGGAGTTAGGGTTAGGGTTTGAGCTATGGTTAAGGTTAGGGATAGAGTTATGGTTATGGTTATTGTTAGAGTTATGGTTATGGTTTAGATTAGAGTTATGTTTATGGCTAAGGTTAGGGTTAATGTTATGGTCATGGTTAAGGTTAGGGTTAGAGTTATGGTTATGGTTATGATTAGGGTTAGTGTTAGGGTTATAGTAAGGCTAACGTTAGGGTTAGGGTTAATCTTTGAGTCAAGGTTAAGGTTAGAGTTTAAAGGGTTAGGGTATGAGTTAGGATCAAAATAAAGGTTAGGATTAAGGTTAGAGTCCAATTATGGTAGAGTCAAAGCCAAAGTTAGAGTTATGCTCATGGTTAAGGCTAGGGTTAGACTTATGCTTATAGTTAGGGTTAGGGATAGGGTTAGAATCCAATTATGGTATAGTTAGAATTAGGGTTAGAGTTAGGGGTAGAGTTATGCTTATGGTTAATGTTAGGTTTAGAGTAACGCTCATGGTTAAGGTTAGGGTTAGAGTCATCATTATGGTTATGGTTAGGGTTATAGTGGGGATAGGGTTAGGGTTAGGGTTTGAGTCAAATATATCTTTTAATTTAATATAAGGAATTTAATTTAGATTAAAAAAAAATTTTTTGGGATATTGTAATGTAAAATGTTATAGTCATACATAGATATATGGTTAGGGACAAAGTTAACATTACAGTTAATGTTAACCTTAGGGATAGAATTAGGGTTAGGGTTGGAGTTAGGGTTAGGGTTTGAGCTATGGTTAAGGTCAAGGATAGAATTATGGTTATGGTTATCATTAGAGTTATGGTTAAGGTTCAGATTAGAGTTATGTTTATGGTTAAGGTTAGGGTTAGAGTTATGGTCATGGTTAAGGTTAGGGTTAGAGTTATGGTTATGGTTATGATTAGGGTTAGGGTTATAGTAAGGCTAGGGTTAGGGTTAGGGTTAAGGTTTGAATCAAGGTTAAGGTTAGAGTTAGGGTTAGGGTTTGAGTTAGGATCAAAATTAAGGTTAGGGTTAGGGTTAGTGTCCAATTATGGTAGAGTCAGATCTAGAGTTAGAGTTATGCTCATGGTTAAGGCTAGGGTTAGAGTTATGCTTATAGTTAGGGTTAGGGATAGGATTAGAGTCCAATTATGGTAGAGTTAGAATTAGGGTTAGGGTTAGGTGTAGAGTTATGTTTATGGTTAAGGTTAGGGTTAGAGTAATGCTCATGGTTAAGGTTAGGGTTACGGTTAAGGTTTGAGTCAAATATTATTTTAAATTTAATATAAGGAGTTTAATTTAGATAAAAATATATATTTTATTTTTGGGATATTGTAATGTAAAATGTTATAGTCATACGTAGATATATGGTTAGGGACAAAGTTAGGGTAAGGGTTTGAGCTAGGGTTAAGGTTAGCATTAGGGTTAGATTCTAATTATGGTAGAGTTAGATTTATGGTTAGACTTAGGGGTAGGGTTAAGGTTAGTGTTAGGATTAGAATTAGGGTTAAGATTAGGATTAGAGTTAGGGTTAGGATTAGGGTTATAGATAGGGTTAGGGTTAGGGTTAGGGTTAAGGTAAGGTTCTGGGTTAGGGTTAGGGCTAGGGTCAGGTTTAGGGTTAGAGTATGAGTTAAGGTTAGAGTTTGAGTTAGGGTTAGGGTTATAATTTGAGTTAGGGGTAGACAGAGCATTATAATTTGGGTTAGGATTAGGGTTAGGTTTAGGGTTTGAGTTTGAGTTATGGTTAGAGTTAGGGTTAGAGCTAGAGCTAGAGTTAGAGTTAGGGTTAGAATTAGGGTTAGGTTTAGGGTTTGAGTTACTAATAGAGTTAATTTTACAGTAGGGTTAATGTTAGAGTTAGGGTTAGGGTTAGAGTTTTGAGTCAAGGTTAGGGTTAGAGTTAGGGTTAGGGTTAAAATTAAAATCCAATTATGGTAGAGTTAGATTTACAGTTAGAGTTATGGGTAGGGGTAGGGTTACGCTTATAGTTAGGGTTAGAGTTAGATTTAGGGTTAGGGTTAGGGTTAGGGTTAGGGTTAGGTTTATATTTAGAGTTAGGGTTATATATAGAGAGAGTTATATCAATGTTAAGGTTAGGCTAAGGGGATTGAGTCAGGGTTAAGGCTAGAGTTAGGGTTAGGGTTAGGGTTTCAGCCAGGATTAAAGTTAGGGTTAGGGTTAGAGTCTAATTATGGTAGAGTTAGATTTACAGAAAGAGTTAGATTTAGGGTTAGAGTTAGGGGTAGGGTTAGGGTTAGGGTTAGGGTTAGAGATAGGGGTAGATAAAGGGTTAGGCTTAGGCTTAGGGTTAGGGTTAGGGTCAAGGTTAGGGTTAGGCTTAGGGTTAGAATATGAGTTAGGGTTAGAGTTTGAGTTATAGTTAGGGCTATAGTTTGAGTTAGGGGTAGACAGAGTATTAGAATCCTAGCTACGATTAGGGTTAGGTTTTGGGTTACGGTTATGGTTACGGTTAAGGTTAGAGTTAGGTTTAGGGTTACAGTTATAGTTAGGGTTAAAGTCCAATTATGGTAGAGTTAGATTCAGGGTTACAGTTAGTGGTAGGGATAGGGTTACAATTATAGTTAGGGTTAGGGTTAGGGTTAGGGTTAGGGTTAGAGTTAGAGGAAGGGTTATATTTAGAAGTTTTCTTATGGTCACAGTTATAGTTAGGAGGGGAGTAAGGGTTGGGATTTTAGATTATATTTATTATTATATAAGATGCCCTATATAATAATATGTATATTCCCACGCTCATGGATAAGGGTAGGGAAAGAAGTAGGACCATGGTTATTAGTGTTACATTTAGAATTTCATTTAGGAGGGTATTGTGTGCTATTTTTTCCCCCTATTCAACCCATCACTGATGTCTGATCTGAGAGACCTTAAATGGGATAGGTTCTTTGCAGAGGGTTAACATTGCTAAAGCTGGCGGCTAACATTTTGTGTTGGCTCGGTTTCTTCATTGACCACGCTGGATCATTTTTTCTTGGTCAGGTTGATTCATGCTGCGAGATTCGATAACTCTTATTTCTTTGCGAGCTATCTTCCCATCTTCCCAAAAGTGCAAGATGTTACCATGCATTCCCATTCTAACATATCTTTATACGCTAGTGTCTTCGAAACACTCTAAAGCCTAGAATTGCACAAGATGCTACCATGCACCTCCATTCTGATGCATCGTCATACTACATTGTTTCTTCAATTCTCTGAAGCCCAAAATTGCATCATACTACCACGCATTGCCTTTCCAACATTTCCTCACTCCAAAATGCTTTCATGAGTCTTTGAGACCCAAAATTGTGCCACATGGAGGGGGTTCACACCTTTTGTGCTATCTGCTTCGTTTGTTGGGAGGAATCTCTTCACTACATCTTAGTCATCCATTCGAAATAAAGCTAATCTTGATCGATGAATGTGACTTAATCCTTCATTGGGAGGAGTTTCCTCGTTGCATCTCAGTCATCCTTTTTGAGGGGAGAATCTACATCGATGGTTACGACTTAATCCTTCATTAGTGAGGATTCACGATGCATCTATGCCGTCTATTTTGAGAGAAAGACCTTCATCGATGACCATCATTCATTTTTGGGGAAACCAAATTCCCCCTTGGGATCAACCTTGCATTTTTTGTGGGAGGTAAAGAAATCATGTTATCTCTTTTCATAGTTTTTTTCTAGCGACATGAATGTCTTTCCTCTTCTTTCCACGAGTCTCCATTCTAGCACCTCCTTACGCTGCATTGTTTCTGCAATGCTCTAAAGCCCAAAATTGTGTCATGCTACTACATGTCACCTTTCTGACATTTCCTCACTCTTTAGTGCTTTCGTGAGGCTCCAAGACCCAAAATTGTGCCATGTAGCAGGGGTCCCCACCTTTCGTGCTATGGTTACAATTTAGATTTTAGGGTTATGGTTAGAATCAAGGTCAATTCTAGAGTTTATAGAATATTTAGAGTTAAGATTAGGGATTAAATATACATGAGGGTTAGCATTGGGTTGTATGATAATTACAATTAGGATTATAGTTAGATATATCATTTAGATTAGGTTTTAGTCAGGGTTTAATTAGACTTAAGATTAGGGTGAGGATCAAGGTGAAGTCTATATTAGGGTTCATATCATGGTAGGATTGAAACTAATGTTAGGGTTAACATTGAAATTATGATTAGGGGTAAGGTGAAGATTTATATTTGGTCATGATTGTGGTTTGTGCTAGGATTAGGGTCTAAGCTATGATTAATTTTATGATTGTACCTTTAGGGTTAGGGTTTTGTTTAAGTTTATGATTATGGTTACAACTATGGTTTATGGTTCAAGTTTAAAGTTGGGAATGTGATTAGGATCAAGGATTAGTAAATTTTTTAAGAGTTCGGTTATAGGTTTACACCATGGTTAGGACCTTGGGACTGGATTTAGAGTTTAATATCATGGTTATCCCTATAGTTAGGTTTAGGATTTTGATCAATATTTTGGAGTTTGTTTTTACATTATGGTTAAGGGTTAGATTTTAGGGTTAGGACTATAACCAATATTAGTGTGTAGGTTTTTGGTTTAGATTATGGTTTGGGCTAAGATTTTCGTTATGATTAGAGTTTAGAATATCAATAGGGATATATTTTAGTGCTATAATTATAGTTTAATGTTGGATTATAGTTAGATTGTACATCATTGTTGGGGCTAGGTCTAAGGTAGGGGTTGTTGTTAGGGTTAACTAAGGATGACAATTAGGATGGTTTATCTTTTCAAGTAGAAAAAAAAACTCATATTGATTCAAAAACAAAGAAATTATACTTCGAAAATATTTTTCTATGTCATAATAGATTCATTTATTTTAATTATTGTATTAGTTAATTAGTTGTTTGATGTTTCAAAGTAAACATGGCTTATTTTATTTAATTTTAAATAATATTATTGTTTTGAATTGAATTTATCTTAATTGTTAATGATCATATTTATATTTCTAATATTAACTCCAATTTGATCAAAGACCAAATATATTTTTGGTATTTTTGTAAACGAACTTGCTTAACACTTCCCTATTTCAAAGTTAATAAAATATCATTTCTATTGTCTTAGATTTGAGAGTAAGTATATTAAATAAGTAATAATAAATGAAAATTATGATTAATATATTTCTAAAATAAAAATATATTACTTAAAAACTTGTTTACTTTAAATGAATAAAGTACTCATTTACTTGTAAATTTAAAAAATAGAAATTAATCTACATATATATAAAATATTTATTCTTTTACCTATTTGCATACAAATTAATTAAAATCTAAACTTTAAACTACATAAATATTTTTAAAGTATATATCCATCAATAAATAGTTTAGAATAAAGTAAAATCTAAAAATTAGACACATATAGAATCTTTTTAATTTTTATATACATTTTTTTCTAATTTATTTCTACAAACATGCAACTGATATTTCTATTATCCATTTTTTTCCATTCTAAAAAAATCTAGATGTAAATAGAATTTTTTTAGATGCATGCAATCTTTCTAATTTTTTCTACATACATATATTAACATTTCTATTTTATATTTTGTTTTTACATTATGGTTATTTCAATCAAAATATGTAGATGTAAATGGAATTCTTTTCAAAAAAAATTATTGAAATTTAAATAATATTATTGTTTTGAACTGAATTTAGCTTAATTGTTAATGATCATATTTATATTTCTAATATTAACTCCAATTTGATCAAAGACCAAATATATTTTTGGTATTTTTGTAAACGAACTTGCTTAACACTTCCCTATTTCAAAGTTAATAAAATATCATTTCTATTGTCTTAGATTTGAGAGTAAGTATATTAAATAAGTAATAATAAATGAACATTATGATTAATATATTTCTAAAATAAAAATATATTACTTAAAAACTTGTTTACTTTAAATGAATAAAGTACTCATTTACTTGTAAATTTTAAAAATAGAAATTAATCTACATATATATAAAATATTTATTCTTTTTCCTATTTGCATACAAATTAATTAAAATCTAAACTTTAAACTACATAAATATTTTAAAAATATATATCCATCAATAATTAGTTTAGAATAAAGTAAAATCTAAAAATTAGACACATATAGAATCTTTTTAATTTCTAGATACATGTTTTTCTAATTTATTTCTACAAACATGCAACTGATATTTCTATGATCCATTTTTTCCATTCTAAAAAAATCTAGATGTAAATAGAATTTTTTTAGATGCATGCAATTTTTCTAATTTTTTCTACATACATATATTAAGATTTCTATTTTATATTTTATTTTTACAGTATGGTTATTTCAATCAAAATATCTAGATGTAAATAGAATTCTTTTCAAAAACTCTAGATGTATATAGAATTCTTTTAATTTTTTACATACATAAAATCTTTCTAATTTTTTTCTACATACATAAAAGAATAATTTCTATTTTCCCCATTTTATCTAAGGAACCGAGTAATGTCACCAATTCCTTGCTCAATTACCTCTGAGCCTCCCTTACCAATAGCTCCGAACCCTACATCCCAAAAACAATTATTTCCACGAATATGAGAACGATTACACTCGGCATAATATATAGACGTCTCTTCACATTCCATGAATGTTTTCAGGAAACTGGAGATTAGCCATTAGGCTAATAATCTGCATTCCAATGCACCCATTAAATACACAATACACTGTTTGTTGTGGAGGAGAGCCAACCAAATTGAAATTAATTAAAATTGAAATCTAAATCAAAGTAGAATATTATAATTAATTTTGAATTTCAATTTACATCTACATCTAAATCTAAATGAAAATGTAAATAAAAAATAGAAATCTCACCTACAAAAATGTTGCTCCAAAACTTCAATTTACTCCTATTCAAAAACTCCAATCTAATCCTCCAATAACCTCCACCTCTTCCTTCCTGCAAAAACATAAAATGAAAATGAAATGAGGACCCTTGGTTTTATAACTTCTGAGAGGCTCTTCATATCCCCCAACAGACGTCTCTTCACATTCCACGAATTTGTTTCAAATTCCCCCACTCCCCGCAAAAAATAAGCATGAATGTGCATGAAAAATTATATTTAACAAAAAAAAAAATCATATTGAAATTATATTGCCCCTATTTTTTCGGGCCCTATTTTTTCGGGTCCTACTTTTTCGGGCCCTACTTTTTCGGGCCTATTATTTTGGCCTCCATTTGTCTTCCTATTATTTTGGCCAGCTATTATTTCGGGAATTCTTTTTTAATATTTAATTTGGAAGTTTGTAACTCCTCCCAAATCTTTTTAATTGACAAGGAATCTTGGCATGTTCCCGTGCTGCCATTGTATAGAACGCCTCTCGGCGTAATTATTAATATCATGGTTATGATATCAGCTCAATGAATATCAATTGATCAATTATACTTCAAATCCCAAAAACTAATATCTTTTTACAAAACTTTAATCATTAAATAATCTCCACTAGATTATCTCTAATCAAATTTGTTGATAACTATTTAAATCATTATTTATTAATAGATTGTTAGACCCAACATACATTAATAAATAATAAACTCATCAAACTATATTTCCATAATCTCCATTAGTTAATATTTAACTAACCTTTAAAGCATATCAATAATTTATAACCAATATAATAATTCAAATCGTAACTATGTTATAACAATGTTATAATGTAACTATGACTCCTTGTCAATATAATAATTCTTATTTAAATATAAATCCAATATCATTAAAATTTGAATTTTTTAATAATTATCATTAAACACTTTTATAAATTACCACCTCTTAACTATATATTAAATAGTATTTAATATACATTAAATAATTAATATTAAAAGTCATCTATTCTCTATTGAATTCAATATCTCTATCCATCAGCTCTATCCACAGACTTTCCATTAAAAAATGTCTACTAATTCAGTTAGAACATTCTTATTAGTCTTTAGACTAATTAAAAAATTATTAAATTCTAATTATATAACTTTGATATATTATTTCTGTGAAGTTTAAGCATAAAGAACTTTTGGTTATGGGAAATAGAGAAATATCCGTCCTTGAATAAAACAGTCCCAGTACAATGGCCATATCTCCCTAATGAACTGTTGGATCGGGCTGAAATTTAAATATGTTGGAGAGGGCCAAGTTGCGCCACTTCTAACTGGAGTGATCGAATAAAATCGATCACGATAAAAAGTTATGAATGACTGAATTTGGGTCTATCCAAGGGGCAGCGACAGGACAAATTGTGATGAATTAAAAATTTCATGTTAAAATAATTGTTCTGTAAGTTTAACCATAAAAGGGTTTGTTCATATGCATCTAAAAATATAATTGATAGAAAGATTACATCTAATCATTCAAATTTTTAACTTAGAATTTCTATTTTAATTCCAAATCCTATCTTTCTAATTTAATATAAATTCGATCCCAAACTCGATTAGAATCTAATTTCTTTCTCATTTGGAACTAGCGTTTTTTTTATTGTTTTTCTTCTCATCCAAATAAAATATCTAGATTCCAATTTCAAATAGTAGATTCAATCACAGAGAGTATTCAGACACATAAAATAGATATAATGAAGACAGAAAGAGAAAGAGTACAAAGGGAATATGAGAATATCACGAGTGCACCTGGACACTAATGCTAATTTGCCATGCCTCAAAAGTTCATAAAAAATCTTTTCCTTCTCCATCATTCGCAATTCTTCCAAGAATCCAAGCCGATTGAATCCTCCAAATGATTAGAAGTGCTAGAAGGAGCATAGAAGCAAGTAAAAAATATATGAGCATATGAATCTCCTCCCCTCACATGTAAGCTTTGAAGCTTCCATTTTAAGCTTGTAGCTTGTAGCTTCCATTCCCCAATTGCTCTCCACGCTATATCTAAGCTTCTATGAATGTCTGAATATGAAGAGCTCTCAAGAAACTTTTGGATTGCTTCTTAAAACCGCTGAAAGGTGTCACCAACTAAGCATGGGTCTTTTCTAATTCTTTTTAATGAGTCATAGAATTGTAGATACCTTGTGCCTAATTGATGCACTAACCCCCGTGTTGTTGACACATGTTAGTTCCCAAGCAAGCTTATAACTCCAATTTACTTTTTAAATAATCTCTATTTAAATTTTATAACTTTCATTTTAATTTTTATAACTTTTACTATTATTATTTTATTTATTACTTTATTATTATTTTATAATTATTATTAATTTTAATTTTTAATTTTCTTTTATTTAATTCATTTTCTCCAATAATTCACATTTAATTAATTACAATCAAAATATCAAAGATCATGATATTTTATTAATTTTTTCAAATAAATAATTTATTAATTAAATCTATTTATTAAGACTTAATTAATGAAAAATTCACCATAGACCTCCAAGATAAAATATGAAAATTTATCATAGAACAAATCATACAAAATAAATCTAAAGGGTTAAAAATCATGAAATATGTCATCCCAAACATTCGATGGGTATTCAATTCAGATACTTGTCCTAATTTTTCAATTAGGACAAATGGCTCAAAAGGTTGGGATTTGGACTTGAGAATTTATCTCCCCTTTCTTATCATTGAGATAATGTGATAGGGTATGCTCATCCTGGCAATTTAGGGAAGTCGATACCCGGTACTTACAACCTGAATAAAAACCATGCATGTACAAACACAATATATACTAAACTAAATAGACAATGGTAGGAAGTGGTGCATCATGTAGATCCTGACTAGCAGGTGACTGCGATTCCCTTCCTTAACCACATCAGACACGCCATACAAAAATAACCACGCAAGACAAACACACACACCATACACATGCAAGTATGGGGTAAGTATCCATAAGAAAGCACATATGATAATAAATCATCTTAATAATCATCATTAATAATTGAAATCAATGTAATAATCATCATCAATAATTGCGAATACTAAAAATAATCATCATACATACATGAAATGTAGAGTCTAAGTAATCTCATCACATAATAAACTGAATCCATAGCACAATATTTGATAATCTCAAAAGAATGCTACTAATCAACAACATAAAACTAGCTCTAAAAGAGTTCAGCAATGATAACAAAATGCGAACTAGGGGCAGGCACTACAAGCTCTAAAAGAGTTCAGCAATGATAACAAAATGTGGACCAGGGGCAAGCACTACAGAAAGATACTACCATAAGATGTTATACATGTACCGAAGTTGATCATACATCCAAAAATTGCATGAACATAGGAAGAGTTGAAGATGAAAAGAAAGCCAGTGCTGACAACATTCGAAAACAGATGAGACAACAGTGGATTCCTAAATCTATCGAACTAGAAAGTTCAAATGATGGCAATGCCACTCAAGAAGTGGGTGACTCCATCATTTCTAATTAGACTCATCAAGGAAGATCAGGGACTGCATCTTCAAGCCATATCCTAAGCAGTTCCAAAATGAAAGAGTGAAAATGACAAATCAGTATTTCAGATATAAGACATAGTTCACTATGATGCATCTACCGAGCAAGGTTGGTTTCAGACTTAACCGAGCTAGGTCGAAAATATGAAAGGTTTTGTTTTTTCACTGAGTGTCAAGGTTTATCGAGTAAGTCAGTGACTATCTAACAAACCCTAGGTCATCTTAGCTACTTTCGTAGCCGAGCATTAATGGCAATTTTTTCATCAAAAAGGAAGAATTTGATCTCATTTTTCACCGCGAATTTAGAATATACAGAGCAAAGAGATTTCCAAGAGCGCGCAAGTGAGTTCAAGCGATTTGAAATAATTTTCCAACAAAGAATTTGTTTTACAAAATTGTTCTCTCACCGAGCAGCAATGGCATTTGCGAGCACCAGCAGCAACGAGGCGAAGAGGGGCTCTAAAATGCTTGTGAAGGGAGTCGAATGGAAAGTGCCTAGCTTCAAGCTCATTCTCACCATAGCTGAATCATTCAACCTGTATGGAGCTCAATCATGAATTCCACCAAAGGTACTCCTTGTTAATGATATTCGTACTCATTTTAAGTGCAATATTCAGAAAATTGGTACATTAGAAATGGATAGTGCCCTAGCCAAGTTATGTGTGGATGGAACCCTCAAACTCGAGCACAAGCATCTGGAAACCAAAGGTTTGACCCATATCCCACACTTGCCAAGGAACTTTCAAATGAAATGGATAAGATACATTTTAAGCCGTGTGCATAATGGTCAGTTGTGGTTAGAGAAACTCATCCTGATAATGAAAAATATGATTCATAAGATCACGAGTTTACCTATGTTGAGCAAATCCAAAACCACTAAAACCCTAAGTCAAGATGACCTTCAGAAGTTAACCCTAGCTGAATGGGATGGCAGAGGACTGAAACTTAACAATGTATCAGATATAGAGCTAAGATTTGGAATTCATTTAACTACATATAAGATGTATAGTTCCAACAGATTGAATAGTGTGCCCTGTGAAGCTGTGGACTTAGCATATAAGGTTGTGAAGAAGAATATGGAATTCGACCTGGTAGATGTACTATTGAAACAATTTAACAAAAATATGGATAGCATAAGGACTTCAAAGAGAAACTCTTGTAAATTTGGTTCTTTGTTAGTTTCTTTATTTTTCTATGTACAAAATTTTTTCCCTTCTAAAGGTACAGTTGTATGAAGAAAAGATGTTCCAGTTTTGTATCAGATAAATGAGTTTATTGCAGAAATGGGTGTAAATTTTGATAAGGTTATGGATAACTACTTTGAAGATTTCAAAGAGAGGATGAACAACAGTTTCAGAATTCCCCCTAAGCTTATTGAGGACTATAAAGATGATCTATGCTTCATGATTGATTATGACAAAGTGTATATACAGGCAGTCATACCCCGAGTGGCATGGGTAAAACCATTGCCTTATGAGCTGAATATTGATGAAGCAAGAGATATTATTGAGGCATTGATGAATGAGCCAGCTGTTCCCAATATTCCAGCATTTGGTACCTATGATGAGGCAAAAGAAAGAATTGAACTTGAAATCAAGTTGCCTTAGGCAATTAACAAAGGAAAGAGGAAAATTGCTAAGTTAAAAACTGATACTGGCAAAGATGAAGATGTAGAAGAAGAAGAATCTGAAAGAGAGGAATCAAAAAAGGAGGGAGAGCCTGTGAAGAAAAAAGGTAGGGTAATCATTACCAAACCTTAGGCAGTATTTACAAGGAACACAAGGAAAGGCAATAAGGAAAGTGAAGTTGTGTTTAACAAGCCTCATCTCACATTTGCAGATAGGATAAAACAACTCAGGATTGGTGCAGGAATCAGCAACTTTAAAGCCTTAAAATATGAATCTAGACTCATGCTGAGCAAAAGGAAATTGAAGATCTGGTATTGGAGAAGTTGGGAACTTGGAAATTCTCCCTAGACCAATTTGTCTCCCAAATTCCTGCAATATTGTTTGATAAAATAAAGGTAAGATGGGAGAACACCGAGCAAACTGTTAGAGACATTTTTGAACAGAAATTGAGAGAACTGGTACCTAGCCTGACAGATGCAAAAATCAAAAAGGAAATGAAAGATCAAGAAGGAAGAATGAATATGAGATTCAATACATGTCTCATATTGTTAAAGAATATTGAACCAGTTGTTAAGAATGCAACTGATGTTTGGAATGATACATATAAACTGCATAAGCCAAGTGATGAACTTGTGGAAATCAAGGATGATGACAGTAATGATGAAGAGGATGTAGATGATGATAACTCTATCACCATGGATGTAACTGATGAAGATCTCCAATAATTAATGAAGGAGAAGGAAGAAGAAGAAAAGGAGGAAGAACCAGTTGAGGAGGAGGATGGTCCAGTTAAAATTACAGCAGTTGTCATTGCCTCCCTTCCTCACTCTCTACCTAAAATTATAAAATCTATGGAGATAGGTTCTTTGAGCAAGATTGTGAGCACCATAGAGACATCAATAGCTCAAACTTCTCCAGTCACCTCTCAGCTCCAGGTATCTACAATGGAAGTATCAAGTACTTCATCTATTGAGCTGAAGATCACTTCTTCGTCTATCAAGCGTTAGGCAATATCTTAAGTCACCGAGTCATCCACTGTAGCAGTCACTACATCAGGTGTATCAATTCCTCCTGCAGTATGTACAGTAAGTTTTCTAGTTTTCACTTCAATTTTGTCATCCCTAGCCACATTGGGTCAAATTTTTACTCTAGTCAGCTCTTCTACTACAAATATTCCAATCTATACATCAGTTTTGGATATGGGAACATCAATTTTTCCCTCAGTTAGCACCTCTCTCAGTCTTTCTTTAGTTGGTCCTATTCCAGTTTTGACAGCCAGTCCAGCCTCATCAACCATTGTCTCTGTTTTCAAAGGCAAAGATGTTAGCACAACAAAAAAACCAAAGACTCCATTAAAATTTCTGCTTACAAGCAAGACAGTGGATGAGGATGTAGACTTGGATAATGAAATTGTCATTCCCAATATAGATACGAATACTGCTTCAGTTGATGAACTAAGATTGCTCAGTTAGCGTATAGAACTAAAGGAAAAGCAGAAAAAACTAAGGAATGAGAGAGATAGAGAGTTTAATATTATTGAAGGAGTGAAGAATATTATTACTGAGGCTATAGGTGTTGATGTTGATACTTCTCAACACATTTTGTTACAATTAGAAGAGGCAGTTAATAAATTCAATGAGGATATCTCTAGTCAAGAAAAGTTGATGGAGAAGGCAGAAAAGAAGTTTGATAATAAGGTGCTTGAGCGCATTGCTCAGCATATAGAAATAAAATAGGTTGAATTAACCATAGTTTTAGCCAACATTGAAAATTATTTTAATAATGTAACATCTCTTTTTGCTAAGCTTTGTGATGTTACTGAGTATACTAAGGAGATAAGAGAGAAATTGAATAAGATAGATGAGGATCTGAAGGCAAGTGCACAAAAGCTAAAGCTTGACCCCTGTTCAAGCTCATCTCATCACCTCAGGATCAAATTTTTGTCAGAGAAGTAGGCAGAGTTGCTTAGAGAAGAACGAAGGATTCGGTCTACACTGTTAGATATCTAGAACATGATTCTCCCTATCATGGACACAATGCAAAAACATATTGCATACTCCAAAACATTGATACATGACAACAATTTCTCTGTTGCAGACCATGTGATTGGACTTTCAGCAAAAGTTCAAGTAGCTCTATCCACATGCAAAATCTTGCAAGAGAATTGGGATAAGACTCTGCAACTCATTCTCAAGGTACATTCTAAGTTTATCTCACATTTTGGTGTCTCTATGTAAATACATTATTTTATTCTTTAGCATTATTGTCAAAAAGGGGGAGAAAGAGATACTCAGAAGGAGATATTGGTGAGATAAATGTACAAAAAGGGACAAAGAGATACTATGAATAAAATTTATATAACTCACGTAAATACCTTGTGTATATTGTATGGGGAAATTATATGTAAGGAAGCCATGTATATTCAGCAGAATTAGACATCAATATTTCAGATGTTGTATATAAGTTTTGGCTCATAAGTGTTTTTGTCACTAATGCCAAAGGGGAAGATTGTTGGAATTATGATATATTTGTCATTAGTTACAACACTTATTTGATTCTGAATGCTTACCAAGCTCATCACTCAATCTACAGTTCATACCAAGCATTTAGTAGTGGTTACAAAGTAGAATAGTTCATACCATGCTGAATAGTGGTCACCGAGCAAATGGGAAGTTCAGCAGTGTTTACCAAGTTCTCAGTGTTCACCGAGTCATCAGTTGAAATCAGTGTTTACTGAGTGATCAAGGTAAATGAAGGACTTAGTGTTTACTAAGTGATCAAGGTAAACGAAGGACTTAGTGCTTATCGAGTGATCAAGGCAAATGAAGGAATTAGTGTTTACCAAGTGAAGAAGATTATCAATGGATTCAGTTTTTACCGAGTAACACAATATTCACCAAATCACCAATGGTAACCGAGTTCCAAACTACTTAGAGTGATTAATATGGACCGTGCCTCTACTTTTACCGAGTGCATGATGATGCAGTGTATTGTAGTAGATGCCGAGTATCAGAAGGTCACCGAGTCAGTTTAAGGAACCCGAGTTTTCTACTATCTGGCCGACTCAGTAATGTTTTGTTCACTTGTGTTTGGTTGACCTTGCTAGTGTAAATATTGGAATGGTATATATGTAATATATTATATCATTTGTAAAATATGATGAAATGTTGTGTATCATTGTATGGTGTTGTATTGCAATATTTTGAGAAGAGTAAAAGAAAATCAGCAGCAGAACAGAGGAATATAGCAACATCAACATAGATGCAAAAAAGTTATATCTATCACATTAGGTGATCAGTGCATAAAGGATCTTATTAGCAATCAGTTGTAACAAGATCCACTACTTCATCCTAACAGGTGAATCCGTTTGTAAATCCTTTAACATAGTAGACTTAATAGTCTTTTGTAAATCTCCTAACAGAGTGCATACTTCATTGTATGTTTGTAAATCCTCTAACAAGGTGGATCTAGCAATCCTACTTGCTCCTAATAGGGTAGATCACTAGAAGTGATCATTGTAAGCCTTAATAGGCCAACTTTATACTGCAGTATTAAGTTTTTGTGTGCATCATCCCCACCTCAGCTTTACTTTCTAATTGGAAGGTTTCTAGGTCACCAAATCAATATGTTCATGTGTTATGAATGTTTATCTTTTCATGCATCTAGTAGACTAGATGGATGAATGGTGAATATGTTATTATGCTGAATTGATTTAAAGTTTTAGAGTCACAATCCACACTAAGGTTTTTCTTGAATAGGGTTTCCATAGTTCACAAAATATGGTGTTATGAGTTCTCTTATTGAATGGTTATGTTTATTTTTCAACATTATTAGTTTATTTTGATATGCATATTATAAAGTAATTAACAATATTTAGTTTTGGACTAAAGTTTGTAGAATACTTATTCAACTATTACACCCTCCTCCCCCCACCCCTTGTATTACCTATTTCTAACAAGTCTTTCTCATCACTTGGTTGTAATGACAAAATAAATATTTTCTCTATCCTTAATGTTTCTCTGGTTTAGGACTCATTTCCTGCCTCTTTTAATAAAATATATAGTGAATGAATGAAAATTGTAGAATTTGTCCTTTTACCTAAAAATTTTGCCAAGGAAGGAATATTTAAAATTCCTTGTTTGATAAGCTCTATTAATATATAAATTTAATGTAAAAATTAAACACTATTAAAATATGTTACAAAGAGGCTTCCATTTAGGTTGAGAAAGACACTATCTTGAATTTTTTTTTAAAAAGCAAGTTCACTTCTTTAAAAAAGTAAGTCTATACAAATAGTATGGAAGGAGTTCAAATGTCCCTTTACTGATTTTAAATGATATTTCATGCCTCTAATCAGATTTTCAAAATCAAACAACTAATATCACAAAGATCCACCAAATTTCTCAAGAAACCCCAAATCGGGTATGCCAGAAATAGTGCCAAAAGCTTCACAGCTTCACCTATTATTAATAAATTTAAAAGTTGAAATTTTTACAGAAATTTGAGCAGCATAAAAGCCTATAAAATGACATTTCTAGATATTTATAACATGCACACAATAGCTCCCAAACGGAGGACAAAACTAATGCTCATCGGGCTCTCGAAAATAGCACAAAATAGCCCGAAATCACCACAAAAACTTAATAATCTATCATAGAAGTATAATCATATCCAAATAAATATTTTCAGCTCTATTTTAAAATTTAAAAATATGATATACAGAAGTAACCCAAACTGATATGAAATACTCAACCGGAAACACCAAACTCTTACAAAAAATACACCCGAAAACTCACAAATCTGCACTGTTCAGCACAAAGGCAAACTCTGCATGAGCATGCACATGGAATGGCTTCAAAATCCCATCCTTAGCCTTCCTGGAAACCTAAAAATTCCCATTTTTGGGTCTCCCTAAAAATCTGCAAACTCCTGTTCTTGGATCTCCTTCTCCACAGGTTTGGCAGCCTCTGAAGAATAACAAAGAAATGAGCAAAAATCAAGTTCTAGAATCAGCCCAAAATGCCTCCAAAGCCCTTAAAAGAGGGAATAAACCTAACTTACATCCAAGAGGTGTTAATAAAACATATTTTAATAATAATTTTTATTTATTAGTCCATTAACTTCCAAAGATTATCCCCTTTTTTCGAAACTTCACCTTTTTTGGCCTGCCTGCCTTAGCAAAGATTATTATTTTTAATTATTTGAAAAGGGAACATGAAAAGTCCTCCCCTTCCAAATATTTCTTGTCCTCAAGCAATGGCTAAAAAATAGACCAATCAATTCACCTGGATCCCAAATGTAATCATGAACTATACTATTGTCAATTAACACAGGCTCCTGCAATATCCTCTGCAATATAACCAAGAGGAATCCATAATCAAACTGACAATAACTACTCAACCAAACTCCAAAGTCACAACTTCCATATTCAAAAACCCACGAGACACAAACTCTTAGAACATCAAAACTTAAGTAAAGTGGACAAATCAAATTGCCAACATAGTAAATACCATCAACGCATCCCATTGGCCTATACGAAATGTATAATCCAACTCTGCAACAATGGTGAACACTTCCGAATGAAACTGTACCAAGTATGGAGAATCCACACACTATAGAACTCCTACAGTCAACACAACTTTGCAGATCACTGACCAGTGTCTCATAACCATAACTCCCATGCACCCTTGATGGTGAAAAGCCATCACAAGATAAACAGCAAGAAATGGAACCCAAACCAAGTTTTTTTGCCATCAACTCCTCAACACAAGGATTTAATGCTAACTAATTTACATACCCTGCAATATAATGTTGATTAAAAAAACCAACCTTAGTCAACAACTCACCATGAACAAGTGATACAACCCATTGTGACTGATCACCAGGTAAGTCAGGAGATGTCATAGCCAAAGGAGTAGAATCAATAACAACACCCACTGAAGCATCACTCCAAAACTCCTGCTCTAAGTCATGTATTATCAAGCTGTCAACTATAGGACCTATCGCCATGTCGTGCCCATCACAACTCTCATCCTGAGGCATCAAACTATCCCATAACTGATGATAAGCACTAGGAACCAAAGTACATCTCCGTATCATCATCTCATCAACATGGTCATCAAAGGTGAATTGATGAGCATACCTCACAATGTAATGTTGATAGAATGTGCCAATCTCAGTTAGTGGCTTAGACTGCAATCCAGATGCAACTAGCTGCAATTGATCACTAACCAAGTTGGAACTGACTACTACCTCTGAAGACATTGCCAAGGGAGTAGTATTACTAGCAGGAACAATGCCCAACTGTCAGCTCACCAACATCACACATGGTCTTTGATACATCATCTCTAGTCTTTGTGCCATTAGTACTAGAGGTCACCACCATGTCTGGCATGCCACAACAATCCGTTGCAGCACCCAACTCAACTGAACCTAACTCTAGTGGGGAAAAACTTGATATGCCAATGTTAGTATCAAGGATGGATGCATCCCCATCTCTACTGTCTTTGACAATCTCGACCATGGACATCCTCGGATCACTAGACACCATAGCTTGTGACTGTATAGAATCTGGTAAAGACTGTAGTTGCTCTAACTCCATGGTCACCTTAGCCAAATGAAACTGTGACTCCCTGAAAGCCAATTGTGTACTCTCAAGAATCTTAGAAGTCACCTCAAGCTGCTGAGTAAGCTAACTCACCTCATCTTCCTTGTCCAACAATGCATCGTATGGTGTACTGCCCCACTCCATAAGATAATCTCTATCGGCTACCAACTGCATATAATCCTGTCACAAAATCTGGATAGCCTCCCATAAAGAGTGGAACTCTGTCAAGGAAAGATAACTACCTCCCTACTCATCACTATTAGGAGAACCCCATCCATAAACTGCTAACAACTGACGGGCAGCATCAAAATGTTGGCAAGCGATAGCAATGTCTTATTCACTAACTCTCAACTAATTAGACACATGATGGCACTGGCTAAATTGTCTCCTACAAACCTCCTCTAATGCACTTTCTAAAGGAGTATCCTCAAAGTTACTAGTCTCTAGAGTATCACCATCTATATATCCTGTGAATCAACTCCAAAGCTCATATCAACATATGGAGTATCAAAAACTGTAGCACTGATGTCTAACTCCTCTGTACCAAAAGAAACTGCCAAGGAAACTAAGTCTTCAAAACTACCCACTATGTCCTCCTGGATGTCATCAATGCCAATATGATCTTGGGACTCATCTGTACACACTGCCAAATATGAATGATCATCAACACATTCCAGCAAGTATGGTCAATGGGATATATGAATAACGCCCAACACTGGTGTATAAAGCCTAATACCAGCATCTGACAAGCTACTGGCACAAGAAAAGACAACACCATGCAATCTGCTAATCAAATCCATGATAGCACCCAAACAAACACTGCTACCAAAAAGTGTTAAAGATCTCCAGTCAACTGAATCCCAAATGCCAATATAACAATCTCAAGTCCATATCTATAAACTAGAATCAGCTGGTAACTCAAGAAAACTCCTCACTTGAGTAATATGACCAATACCAACTAAATCGACATACCTATCATGATGAGATAACGAAGTCACAATACTATCTTTGTTCACTTTCAGCTGGCTGGACAAATCATGTGAAGTACTACTAGCCTCAACCTCATGTGTAAAGCATCTAACTATGCCTGGTACTCTTTCTCACCAAAGTCATGAATGCTCAATGTCTGCTCATCTCTACTAGGTATCTCACCATCATTGACAACAACATCCTCATAATCATCATCTGAATCCACTATGCTATAGTCACTACTTGTTGTAACTATACCATCCTGAATACTTGTGACATCAACCTTTGACGACCTGTATACAATTGTTTCAATTTGAGTATCAATTTGACCATTACTATCAATCTATGTAATATCCTTTCTCACTACCTCCTATGGTGGAGTAGAATCTGAGACCTCAGCTTGGCTATAAGCTAGTTTCTCAAACTCCTCATGCATGTTCTTGGTAATTGTGTCATCGGCCCTGTGAGAAAATATGCCAAATAGAAATCTAGTCAACTTATCCACCTTAGCTAGGTCAGACAACATGTCATTCATTATACGGTGGTGCTCAACCAATTGTTCAGACATATCATGGCTTATTTTCCTAAGTTTATCTCGAATATCTAAATAACCATCTTTTCTACTGTTCTGACTCTGGATATCAATTGTCCGAGATCGTGTCCTCTAAGACTCTATACTATACCTATCAATTCTGGATAAAGTAGAGTGTAACCCCAATAGGTTATAACTTCTTCAAACACCAAGAACTAACATGCAATTGATCAGAAGTAGCATGCAACCATAGATTTTGACATGCAGCTGATTAGAAGCAACATGCAACCACCAAATTCACCAAGAACTAACATGCAAATGATTAGAAGTAGCATGCAACCATAGGTTTTGATATGTAGCTGATTAGAAGCAACATGAAACCACCAAATTCACCAAGAACTACCATGCAAATGATTAGGAGTAGCATGCAACCATAAATTTTGACATGCAAGATTTGGGTAGATGTCAAAACTGACATGCAAACTTCTACGAACCCTCAGGCTGGCAAGATCATAGCTCTGATACCACTGAAATGTCCCTTTACTGATTTTAAATGATATTTCACGTCTCTAATCAGATTTTTAAATTCAAACAACTAATATCACTAAGATCCACCAAATTTCTCAAGAAACCCCAAATCGGGTATGCCAGAAATAGTGCCAAAAGCTTCACAGCTTCACCTATTATTAATAAATCTGAAAGAGGACATTTTTACAGAAATTTGAGCAGCATAACAGCCTATAAAATAACATTTCTAGATCTATATAACATGCACACAATAGCTCCCAAATGGAGGACAAAAATAATTCTCATCGGGCTCCCGAAAATAGCACAAAATAGCCCAGAATCACCACAAAAACTTAATAATCTATCACAGAAGTATAATCATATCCAAATACATATTTTCAGCTCTATTTTAACATTTAAAAGTCTAATATACAGCAGCAACCCAAACTGATATGAAATACTCAACCGAAAACACCAAACTCTTACAAAAATACACCCGAAAACTCACAAATTTGCACTGTTCAGCACAAAAGCAAACTCTGCATGAGCATGCACATGGAATGGCTTCAAACACCCGTCCTTAGCCTTCTTGAAAACTTGAAAACTCCCATTCTTGGGTCTCCCTGAAAACCTGCAAACTCTCGTTCTTGGGTCTCCTTCTCCATAGGTTTGGCAGCCTCTGAAGAATAACAAAGAAATGAGCAAAAATCAAGTTCTGGAATCAGCCCAAAATGCCTCCAAACCCCTTAAAAGAGGGCATAACCCTAACTCACATCCAAGAGGGGTTAATAAAACATATTTTAATAATAATTTTCATTTACTAGTCCATTAACTTCCAAAGATTATCCCCTTTTTCTGAAACTTCACCTTTTTGGGCCTGCTTGCCTTAGCAAAGATTATTATTTTTAATTATTTGAAAAGGGGACATGATAGGAGTTATGCAATAAACACCAAGAAGGGAAGTGTACAGAGAGATATTATTAATTATGTAATTATGGGTTAAAGGATTAAGTTTTTACAAAATAATTATTTAACTAATTAGGTATAACATCCTAGATGTTCACCATAAGTTAGCAAGAACTAATTTTGTATTTTGCCAAGCATGCAAAAGCTTGAAGGCTGATAGGGCAAATTTTGTAAAATGTAAAGGTATAAAAGAAAGATTGTATTATGCAAAGTAAAGTAGAAGTTGTATGTGATATGCAAAGTGATACAAAAATTATAATGATGTGAATTCTGATGTATGATTAGAGCTATGTGAAGAGAAGCAAAAGAAAGATTAGATATATTTGAAGATATCAAGAGTAAGGAATTTTTGTATCTATCTCTATTGTGTAAAGGAACTATATTGTATAATTGCATATTTTGGCAGTGATCTCAATACATTTTGTAATTTTACATACCATCTCCTAATATGGTTGTGGCTTTTAACAAAGCCTAGTCCTCAAACAAAGACCAAGACACTATATGTACTTAATAGACTCCTAACAAGGTCAACATCCTTAAAATGATACTTTGGTTTAGAGGATAATTTTGTGGGTACCATCCACACTAACAAGTCTTTCCCATCATTTGATTGTAATGATGTAGAGCAAAACAGTTCTCTATCCTTAATGTTTCTCTAGTTTAGGACGCATTTCTTGCCTCCTTTAATAAAATATATAGTGAATGAATGAAAATTGTGGAATCTTTCCTTTTACCTACAAATTTCACCTTTGAAGGAATATTTAAAATTCCTTGTTTGATAAGCTCTATTAATCTATAATTTTAATGTACAAATTAAACCCTATCAGAATATGTTACGAAGAGGCTTCCATTTAGGTTGAGCAATACATTGTTGATTTCAAAAAAAGAAAATTCATTTCTTAAAATCCTTAGTCTCCATCAAGAATTATTGTTTAGATTCTCCTAAAACAATAAGATAAGCTAAGAGGCAAGCTTTATAGTCGTTACACCAAAGGCCTATTTCCTCTTATTGAAATGATAAGAGAAGGATGTATATTACTAGGTAACCTCACTTCATTTTTCTAATGCTTTTAAATCGAACACGTATCAGTACATCCGTTGCACCCCTTTAAATGCAAGTGCTAGTAACATATTTAAAACTTTCTAAGAGTGATTCCAAAGGATAACGTTCCGCGAATCTAAAATAATTCAAAAAAAACAAAAGAAAACTCTAAGCAGTTATCATGATCTATGCCAACGAGTTAACTTCAGTACTTAAAAACCACTAACTTCAATGTAAACAACGAGCACAAGGATAACATACGTAGGTAGACAGATATTTCATCTAGTTCTGGTCCCGTTACTTCAAACAGGATATTGATAGCCACTGCTTAATTACTAAGCAGAAAATATTGACAGCCGCTGCTTAGTTGTTAAATAGAAAATATATACATGGAGGAGATAATTTCCAACGATTAACATATTATCATTTAATAACTTGAAGATAGTGACACGATTATAGAAGGAAAACTGGTCCCTTTGCAAAGCTCAAGCGTGTTTGTCTTAGATCCCTAAAGTCCTGCGCGATCAATCAATGAAATAAGTTATCTACATATAGCAACTAATAAAGTTTTACTTTGGTTGACAAGAGTCTACAACAAAACGGTAATAATAAAGTTTTACTTTGGTGGACAAGAGTCTACAACAAAACGGTAATAAAACTTTGTGGATAATCGTGTAAATTACATTTGATTTCAGGTAGCTAAGTCAGATTGCAGAGAGTTCGCTTCACTCGATTCACGTATCATCTGTTGTTCTGCTTCTATCCTCTCCTCGACCACGTCTTTTCGTCGATCGTTAATGGCTTCTCCATCTTCCATTAATTCATGCTCATTCTCTGCCGCCACACAAAACTGATTGTTATTATTACGGAGGCATCTTGCAGGAACGACGTCGCAGGCAGAGCCAACTCTAATGGCAGCTGCTCGAATGACCTCCGCCGATGGATTCCTCTCTACATTCGACACCTCTATGTTGAATTTGGAGTCTCGGAAATTAAAAGATGAAGCTTGGGCCCCTCGGAGGCACAAAATGGCGGTGTCATAGGCTCTTGCTGCAGCTTCTGCAGTGAAATATGAGCCCAGAGATATGCGGGACCTCTTTCCTGACAGAATATCAGCCACATATTTTCACCATTTCCTCTTTCTCACGCCTCGGAACCTACTTGTCCTCTCTCCATCTTCTGCAACACTAGACATATACTATAATATAAACAATATAAGCAACTGTGTGAATCGGTCCATCTATGTGGGAACGGCTTAAACATCACACACTAAGTTTAATTCTTAGAGCAAAAGTGTTAAATAGTCAAAGTTGACTTTTTTTTTCCAAGCTTAATTCTTCCCTTAGTGTGTGATCTGTTTCAAATTTAAACAGGCTACTTTTCCACACAGCGTGGTGTGAAAACAATCAATGTCTAAACCTACGCGGATCCTCTCTATTAAGTGTGTTCACACCCTCACTCATTCGCCAATAAACATCAAAAGGTTCTCCATAAATAGCGGGGATCCATAATTGGAGATGGCAGATGAGTGGAAGCTGGTCTTCTTCGCCGCGTTTGGCATATGATACATTCGCGGTTACGTCCTTGGGAAGCTTACAGGTTGGGATAAATAGATGGTATTCGCTCTAAGAAGCCAATTAAAATGTAAAATGTCTTTAGTCGAATGAGAAAAAAAAAATGTCCTCCATGGCAAGATACGCGATTTAGCTTGGGCCCCGTTTGGTTGGGGAAGATGAATTTCTCTCATAACCAGGTTATCTCATAACTAGGTTTTTGAAAATTTGGTTATGCATTTTAGGAAGATAGTTGGACCATTTGGTTGACACGGAAGATGAATATACAAATCCATATTCTGCATTTTATGAATATACAAATGATATTTGGACCATTTGGTTGACATAGACTATTTTGCTAAACAGATTTGAACCATGATAAACTATGTATAGGTAACCTATGTATAGATAAAAGCCATGATTGTCATTGATCTTCCATGTATACTACATAAATATAGGATGGACATCCATACATAGTTTATGAGTTGGCTGCGTTTAATGGTATTGCATTCATCTCTACATAGTTTATGACCTCATAAGTATGTTGAATGATTTTACATGAATCAATACATACTTGATATATCCATAGTTTAGTTGTTCATTTCATTGGCATGATTCACTTTGATTAATGGTATTGCATTGATCTTTCACAACACTATAGTAGAACTCATTAGTGAGCACATATTGACTATTTTGTTAAATAGATTCTAAACAAACTGTTACAGCATATATTGACTATTTTGCTAAATAGATGTGAAACAAATAGTCACAGCATTTATTGATTATTTTGCTAAGCAGATAGTAGATAGAAATAGAACCATGATATGGCTATTATGATTGGCACTATGATATATACAGGTAATCACATGAGCACATACTGGAATTCATTATTGAGCACATATTGAGCACATATTGATTATGCATAGATAAAAGCCATGATTGTCATTGATCTATACATAGTTTATCCATACATAGTTTATGACTTGGCTCTATTTAATGGTATTGCATTCATCTCTCATAGCACTATACTAGAACTCATTACTAGCAAGAAACTATTACAAAGTTTAGTTGTTCATTTCACTGGTATTGATCTCTCATAGCACTATACTAGAATTTATTAGTGAGCACATATTGATTATTTTGCTAAATAGATTTGAAACAAATAATTACCACATATATTGACTAAATTGCTAAGCAGATAGCAGATAGAAATAGAATCATGATAAACTATGTATAGGTCAGCTATGTATAGATAAAAGCTATTGATATGCTGTAAATTTCATTGCTACGGGTACAGAAAATCAAAACTTTAACTATGATATATAGAGGTAATCAAAGTTAATGGTGTGAGCATTACTGGAACTCATTTATAAGCATATATTAACTATTTTTTTAAGCAGACCTACAACAAACTATTATCATTTGAATGAACACAAAAAACCCAAATAAAAACCTAATCTACAAAGGTGGGTGGGAGAAGAGAACCGTTCAAAGCCACCACCACTGCCATCCAAGGTAGAGAAACCCTGGCAAACACCATGGCCACATCAAACACCAAAAACCCTCATCTTCCCACAACACAACAACAAAATAGCACAAACCCTCGTCTTCCCACAATAACACAACAAAACAACAGCAAATGCACTTTTACTCTTTCAAAAACCTAAGGCGAATTCTGTGGACCTGACGGGTTATTCAAACCCATTCATAAAAACCAAATTTGAGTTCTCATTTCAACTTCCACCTATTTCTTGAAAGATGTTTCTTCCATTTTTGGAGCAAAATTGGCAAAAGAAACTAGAAACCAGGTTTTGTGTTTGATGATCCAAATGCCCCTTTTTTCCTCCATAACTAGGTTTTGGCCCTCAAAACCCTATTCCATGCCACTTCTTCCCATAACCAAATGGGGCCTTGGTGTATGGATGGCCAACACACAAATATCATATTTATGCAATGTCAAGAGGATTCGTTTTCATTGAGAATCACATGTACGTTGTTCAGAAAAAATGGAATTCACGAATATAATTTATTTCATTGAAAGAATCGGTTCATTGACCTGAATGATATAAATTGTTTAGGTATATATCGAACAATTGAAAAATGTTAAACTAAAATTATTAAATTTGTTTAACATATAAATTGTAAGATTTTTTATTTTTTTTGGTTACTATTTGTTAAATTCAAGACTTCCCGCATAAAAGACTTATACTTTATACTTGTGTTGTGGACTCTTGTCTTTATTTTGTAATAGTTTGGAGTTGGTCTAGTTATAAGAAAATTGTGAACTAGAAAGAGAGGTCAAAATTTTAGTATTATGCATATTAATACAAATTTTAAGTATCAAGGTTTTAGATCATACTATATGATCCATGAAACTCTCTTGCATTCTTAAATTATTTTATGAAATATAGACCACACAAATTTATGCACAATCTTTTTGAGCAAGTTAGACTTTGTTATGCACCTATAATACAAACATGTCTTTAATGTTACTTGTTGGAGTTTATGCAATGATGTAGGATATTCTTGGAGATATGACTGATAGCCTAGAATATATATGTATTTATATATTTTAAACTTTTTTAAATAAAGTAATTCATGTTCTGCTGAGATAAACTTTTAAGAGGCATTTTTAAAAAAAGTCTTAACTTTATTTAGGAAACTCGGCTATAAATCATCAATTTCTGGATATTCTACTAGATCTTAAAGATATATATTAAATAATTATGACTAAAACCATTTGAGTATTAGATGGGATGTGATTTTTGATGAATATGTAATAAGGAATTAAAAACATGTATTGTAAAAAAATCCATCCATAATCATCAATATGGAAAGCAATAATGCCCCTTCTCTCCCTATATTCTAAAGTTGGTGTCCAAGCTCTATCTATAGTCCACCAAGTTTACAATAATCTTGTAGTTGTTCAAACTTAGGGAAACATAGTGCAACTCCCTCAGTACTTATTGACAAAAAAATAAATGCAATGAATATATAAGTCCCAATGTTGATGCTACTTTTAATAGAAGTTTGGGTGGGAGCCTCATGCAATTGACAACTACTAGACAATATATTATGTATGTTGTCAACCTAATATCTCCCTTTACCAAGGATTCAAACATGTCTCATTAATAAGATACTAAAATAATTCTAAGGCATGCCAAAGGAAAACCATTTTTTTTCATTTATTACTATCCTATTGAATTTTTTTAGCTAAATCATTACATAGATTCTAATTAAGCTAGCTCACTGAATGAGGAAAAATCCACCACTATTTATTATTTTATTTTATTTTGGAGTAGTAAGAAATATACAACAATGACTCTTTTTTTATATAAAGTGTTATACGTGGGAAGAAATCCAAAATTTCTCAAGAAGTATAACTTAGATATTAGTATTGTTATTATGATGATGTTTGGGAAACTTAATTTTATTTATAAAAAAAAATTCAACATTTTAGCATTGTCATTGCTAGCCTAAACATGTTTTTTGGAGATAATGGATTATATATATACTAGAAATGAAATACATTTATTGAAGTTGATGAAAAATGAACCCCATAGCTCTCACGAGTCACTTGCATGCAAACACCTATCATAAAAGATAGAAGCAAAAAAGCTATGGAGGTTGGAATTGCTAGATCCATGGATGAGACATTCTTGATGAGCAAAAAAGAGAAATTGTTATTATCAACAATGAATTGGTTAAAGGAAATAAAGTGGCCAATTTCATATCTAATCTCGGGTGTGATGGTGTCATTGTTAACACACATCAACCCAACTCATTTATTGAACAATTCAAACAATTACATTCATTCATTGCATCTGAAAGCTATTTATCATGCTCATAAAATTTAGATGTAAAGCTTGACTCAGGAAAACGTTCTCAATGGTATAGTTTTATGAGCCTTGATTTTGTCGATATAATATTTATTGTAAATATCGACAAATATCTTTATGTAGATTTGTATATAAGCAATGATTCCAGGTTTTCTTTCTGGTTATTTCCTGGTTGAGCTCTTTGAATAAATTTTATTAATAAATATATTCAGTGGCTAGCCCACTTTTGCCTTAAAAAAAATAAAAATAATGAATTGGTTAATTATAAAGAGAGATCACCATTATAAAGGAGATCAAAAACCAAAAAAAGTCTAACCTAGGTTGCACCATAAAAATTAATAAAAAAATCTAAATACTCTAACACACCCCCTTAAGATAAACTTAGGGAGTAGCTAAAACCCTAGAAACTATTACTGAAAGTAAAAATGGGTCCCTACAACAAGGCCCAATGAGGTATCTAACTACAAAAAAATCTCTAAAAAGAGGAGAAATAGAGAAAACCACATGAGAAAAACCCTTCTCCAAAAAGAGATGGAAAAACATGTTGAAAGAAACTAGTGAAGGACTAAAGATGCCTCCAAACTAGGGAATGTCCTACAAGATAAGAACAAAAGATTATCATGAAGAATACCATTGAAGAATGTAGAAGCTGCAAAGCTTTGTCAAAAGTAAATACTGAAAGAATATCCACTCAAATAGAACTTGAACAAGTAGAAAAGACTATAATCTGCACCAAATCAGGACACGCACAGAGGTAAACAACTCAACTCGAAGATACAGATGACATAAGACACCAAAGTCTAAAGAATTGATCAATCAAACTAAGGAAGCATTAGAAACAACAAAAGAACCGCCCTCCCGCCCCCCAATACGGACAAAGGTGAGGTGATAGGAAACTGAAAAAGTGGCCCAAAAGAACCACAAGTTAAGAAACCATAATCAAGATGCATAAAAGAGTACACATGTGTGTACTGAGGTGATCAATCTCAGACAGAACATGACACTAATGTCATGGAAGGGATTTTCACTTGACAAAGGAAAAAGGAAAACAAAGGAAAAATATCAACCCCTATGGCACCTTAATTGTGAGTAGCACATGTATACTAAGGCACAAGATATGGTGTATCCTAGTGGCACTTTATCTTAGTGTGTTCAAGCAAGAATTCATACAAATGATATCTAAATAGACCAAAAAAGATATAAGACTAATACAATGGATAGTGCACAAGTCATGACGAATTATTTGAAGCAACAAAATCAATCCCTAGTGCTAAAACAACCAAGATATCCACCAGAATAAAAAAAATGAAAAAGACTGAATAGAATGTGCTTGGATAAAAGCATGGAAAAATAATCAACATCACTAGAAAGAGCTCAGAAGGGCCTTTCTAGCAATATAATTAATTTCCAAATTAGAGATTAGATGCTCAAGATATGCCTATGGGAATTCAAAATTGTACTCTTAATTTTGACAGCAGGAAAAGCCATAAAAATGTATCAAAATTGAAAACTAACTATACCACTTTGATGGGTTTTGAAATAACTTTCCGACAATACTCATTTTTAAAAAATAGAGTCTATAAGCTCTAGATATGAGCAAAAATGTGAAGGTAGGTCCAAAAAATCCCTAAAGAGGTGACATCAACGTTGATGTATTACTAACATGGTGCTGACATCAACAAGTGACAAGCCCAAATTTGTGGGTCAAATGGTCGTCGAGGCAAAAAAATGCCTGAAAAATGGCCCCTAATATCAGTAAAAAATATCTTGTGTGCTAAGAAAAACTAGTTCAGGAAAACAAAGAGTTGGTACCGGAATTAAAATCTAGTGACTAATAATAGAATGACACATGTCAACAAAGTCAAACATGGATAGTCCCCTCAAAAAATAGGCTCTTACAGAACTAATAGATCAATACCATAAATCATGACAAAACATGCCAAAATAGAGCTTCCAACAATAGAAACATCAAAGCCAATCTCCAAGCAAATTCTCCACATCCCAAGGTGTCATCCAAATCCCAAGTCCAAGAAGAGAACAAAAGTGTGTGGTAAAACTAAGACTACCGGGCAAAGGAAAACTCCACCATTTTTGTAGCCCAAGATGGACCCTCCATGGTTTGAACATTTCAAAATTTCTAAAGATGGTGCTCCCCATCCATTTCAAGGAAAGTTACAAGGCAGTCACCATTTTGCTCAGATTTTGATCTACCAACGATTGTGATCCCTTTGCTCCGAGTAATTTCAGAAAGCATTGACATTGAAGGAGATATACTTCCACTAGCATTTATATCTTCTGCATATACAAGAATGCTCACATTTGAATATGGGTTATTCTATATCTCAATCAACACTACAAGTTGAGCACTCTTATCAGCCGCAACCTCTATAATAGCATGAACATGAGTGGAAAGTGAAGGTTGGTGTATGGATTGAAACTAGAAGCTACTTTGAGATGGGTAAGACCAACAAGACAACACAATTTCTAGAGCACATGATCTTCAAGGGGACCAACAAGCATTCTAATAGGGTTCTTGAGGATAGGATCGTAGTGGTACCCACAAATAAAGGCCCAAAATTCTAGAATCACCGCCAGTAGTGAAGCAGAGTAAGCTTAGAGGGCATGAATAATCCAAAAAATGAATGAGTCATAGCCAATCTCCAAAAGTCTGCCAAAACAATGATTCATGGACCAATTTAAATCACTACACAAACAAAAATGTTGAGCAGTCAACTCCAAGAAAGTTTTGGTGCAGGGCCAGAGAAGGAATCGAGTCCACAAATCACCACCATGTGGATGGAGGAGCTTGAAGCGCAATAAGCACTGAAGACCCAAGAGTTCGCAGTGGATGCAGGGAGGTTAGAGGGTGGCAGACTTGGGAGGAGCCACTGATATGTGGTGGCCCGACGAGAAGCTTCCCTTGACGAAAAACAAAAAAGAACGTAGCCCAAGAGAAGGCCAAAACACTCGTAGAGGGGCCGACCTAAAATTTGAATGTGCAGGGAAGTCGTTGTTCAAAAAATATGTGGAGAGATGGGCCAAGCCGTTAGCATAGGTAGGGCTAATGACAATAGAATAGCACCAAATCAAATAGGTGCCCATTTAAATAGAACCTAGACTACGTCTTCCGAGAAGGGAGGGACTGCCGGCTAGAGACAAGAACGCTGGGACAAGAGAAATTGTGGCACAATCACCAAAAAGGGTACAGAGTACGTCTAACAGCTCATTTCCAAACAAAATTGCTCCTTTCTCTTGAAAAATCCACATTCAGATGTAAATTTTTATTTTAAATAAACAAAAAATTTCCTCTCTAATATTATTATTTTTTAAATAAAAAATAATATTTGTTCTTGATTTGTGTGCCTAGGTCAAAACGACTTAGGTGCAAGAAACTATTTTGCCTCAAATTTCAAAATCTTCTAAATTAGACAAATTTTATATGGAAATGGGGGTTTTTGACTGTTTTGAGCTCAAAGCTGATGTCCTTTCTGCTCAACATGCCCCAAAAAATAGGTTCCCCAAATCTAATACAAAACAATTCTAACAATTGAAACCATCTAAAAGAAAAAAACACAGATCTAAAAAACAAGCTAAACCTCTTACAAATAGAAAAGGGGCATGAAAATCAGTTGCTTTGATACCATGTTGAAGTTGATGAAAGATCAACCCTGCAACTCCCAAGAATCACGTCCATGTAAACACTTGTCACAAAAGAGAAGAAAAAGAGCTATGGGGGTTGGAATTGTAAGATCTATAGATGAGACATCCTTGATGAGAAAAAAAGAGAAATTGTTATTATTAATAATGAATTGGTTAATTACAAAGAGAGATCATCCTTATAAAGGAGATAAAAACCTAGGAAAGGTCTAGCCTAGGTTGCATCATAATAATTAATAAAAGAATTATCTATTATATGCCTAAAGTTTAGCTTAAGTAGACTAGATTTAATTACAAAATATCTAATTACTCTAACAACATCAAATAGTTAGAATTATGAAGTATCTAGTGTACTAATAAGTGGATAGGTAGAGGTTATATTTATGATGTATGGTGATTAATTTTACATTTAGAGTGTGTGGTCATTATTGAAGCATCATCAAAGATATATTTGCATGAATCTAGTGTTTCATCAACTGATACAAAGAAAAAATAAAGATTTGATGAGTTGAAATAATTATAGTAGTTAGAATAGAGAAACTACTCTGATGAAGTTCTCTAAATTTAGTAATTTGATAGGGTAAAAGTCAAAATGTTGTAGTAGCACCCAAGGATTGCTTACCTAATCCAAGTTTTTTTTTTTGTAGGTAGGTTGATTGGTGAATATTTCTTGGTAGTTAGGCTGGCTAAAAAGACTAGACGATCCTTTAAATAATAAAGATTGTATTAGGGGCAAGTTGTGTGGTGAAGGCACCCTAGAAGTCTTCCAAGAAGACTAAGATCATGAATCTATGATTGGTTCATATAACCTCCCTATCAGATTGGTATCAAAGCCTCAAAAGATTAGGCTTGTAGGTAAATGTTTTGGATTGGTGAATTGGTAGGAGAAAATACAATGGTGAGAAATATAGAGTCAGAAAAGAATGTGACTAAGAAAGAGGAAGAGAACATATTTCTCAAAAATAGATTAGCCAAACTAGAAGAAAAGTTGGATCAAGTGGAAGAAATGACTGTGAAAGTCAAGGGAAAGGTTGAAGGAGAAAATAAACAGGTGGCTATAGAGGATGGAGAACCTACACCTAATCATGTCCTTATAGAGGAACCATTCTTAATGGCATTGAAAACAATGAGTGGGAAGACACTTTAACGAAGACCACTATTCAGTGGGAAGATGGAGGCATATCTAGTCATAGACTAAATAGAAGGAACTTGACAATAGGAAATTAGTTAAAAGTTTGATAGTTTAGGAAGATAGTTCATAAAGTGTGTTAGCATTTCATAGTTGTGCGAAAAGCTTAATTACATAATCAACATAAAACCTTTGATAATCAAAGAAATCATTTTGGACCTTATTTTTGATTTTGATGCATTGGCAATGGAAATCATTTTACTCAAATGAATTATAATGGTAAGGTAGATTCTATCACAATAGTTTTAAAAATATATTTATTTATTTCGATAGAAATTATTTTCTTCCTTACTAGTATAGAATGTGTTAAAATAGGAATACAATTTCAATGTATAATTTGCAATAGATAAAGACATGGTTAAAATTGATAAGACTATCTAAAATTAGATTAGTTGTTGTAGTTGTTCAATTAAATATTTTTTCTCATTAGTTAGCATCATTTCTTTTTGGTGAAGTAAAGTTTTGAATAGATTAGATAGAACCTTTGTTGTTGTTTTAAATTGGTAAGATATGAAAGAAAAATGATAAGAATCCCTTTTTGAGTTCTAAAATAGTAATAAGATAAAAATTAAGAAGTTTTGGAGGAGAGTTTTGGATTGCTTCAGATTAAGTTAGTAATACTAGTCAGACACTATTTATAGTGTAAAAGCCCCCAATCATTGAAGTCTCATGAAATGATCCTATAGAAGATAGCCTTGTACAAGCCTTGCTCAACAATTAAGTGAAAAACTAAATGATGCAAATTGACAATACAAAAATTTTGTACCCTTTTTTTGGTGTTGTTGTTGGGGATTAACCATATGAATAGCTTGAAAGAATTTTTCCATTAAAGCTATTTGTGTTTATAGGGATCTTGTGCTAAAATAGTTTGATGAGAAGAAATGAATGACCCAGAGATCAATTAGGATGGTATTTTCCCCTGGACTAAACTTAGGAGAAGGAAAAAATCAACCAATGAATTAATAATACTAGGAAGAGAATATATTTGGTGATAACATTGAAGAGGATAGTCAAAAAGAACTTCAAGAACAACTTGGGAATAATCAGGAAGCAAGCATGGGTGATCATAGTGGAGATAATCCACCTCTTGATATGACATTTTAGTATCTAATAGATATAAATAGGGGGGACAATGAACCTCTTATTAAAAATATCTCACCATCCAATTTGCCAAATTTTCATGGAAAGACTTTTGAGGATCCTGGTCAATTTCTTTTTGATTTAAAGTCCTCTATTAAACCTATGATTATAAATCTAATAATATAAAGTTTAAACTTTTTCCTTAAACATTAAAGGAATCTTCTTTAATATGGTTTATGGGTCTTCAAACCTAGATCAATTTCAACTTGGGGAGAAATGGAAAATGTGTTTTCAGATAAATATCAGGACTATTGTACGGTTAGGGATAGCAAGGAAGAACTATTTAGAATGAGGTAAAAAGAGGATAAAAGTTTGGAAGATTATGTTGATAGATTTCAATTTATCCATAGGAGATGTGTATATGGTTTAATAGATGATATCAAAAAAATACTTTTTCTCAAAGAAATTGATGATGACTCTATACAATTTGAATCTCATGGGTAAGGGAGACATTAATAAATAAAATTTGTAAGATATTATTGATATTTGTCAAAATTATTCTACAACTAGAGATGAAGTAAGGGGTTGTAGGAAAGAGGGAGTACAACCTAAGGTTAGTCAAGTATTGGAAGAAATAGAAAATATTAAAATAGGTATTCTTATTCATTTGAATGGTCACTCAAAAAGGAGGAATTTTGAACCATTGGCTATTTACTACTCAAAATGTAGAGGAAAATATTGATACTATTTAAGTTTGTGCTATATATGATGGTTCACATTTTACAAAGAGTACAAAAATTCTCTTTGGTATAAAAAAAAAAGGTAGTAGAAATTGAACAAGATTTAAACTATGTTTGGCTAAGGAATCAAAATTAGGGACCATTAGGAGGAAGAAATAATTAGAATAATCAAAACCAATAGAATAATCCAAACCAATTGAACAACCCTAGTTTGAATAATTAGAACAATCAACCCTCAAAAATTCCTTGTGGATAACAACCTCCTTGGTAGCACAATCAATGGAATCAAAATCAACCTCCTTATTAAAACCCAAATATTAAATGGCAACCTAGTCAATATCAAAATCCCCAATGGAAAAATAATCAAAACTTTAATCACAAGTGGATTCCAAATGCTAATAACCAAATGTGAAAATAAATCAACCAAAAATACCTACCCAAGTAGTGCCTAATCCAAGGAATAGACAAAGAAATATTATTAATATTGATCCTCCTAGTCTTAACTTCATAGAGGTTAATGACATACATTTAAGAAATAGAACTACTCCTATATCAACATATTTTAAAGCTTGGGAAAAAGGGAAAAAAAGGGTAAAACTAATAAACACCTAATAATTAAGTCTCAAGAAGATTAGACTAAGTCAAGAAAGCTACCCTACCCTAGAAGGTTTAAAGATCATGAAGCACATGATAATTCCAACAAATATTGTGAGGATATATTTGCTAGAAATGGAAAGTAGTAACTGCAAGGGAGGGGTGAATTAGTTACCACAAAAAAAATCCAAAAGGTCCCTTTAAGATCTCAACATAATATAAAACCAATAAGTTGTTGTAACTTGACTAACATTGAATATATATTATTACATGGTTAGTATTAAAAATGCAGATCTTAAGATATTTAAATGCGATTAATCTTACTTAACTTAGTTGTAGAAACATAAAGAAAATAACATGAACACAAGAGACACCAATATTAAATCTAGAAACCCAATTTGGGAAAGCCATCAATTGCAAATAGTTACTATTTTTACTCATCTAAAGTGAGCACTATTAGGAGCCAACCCAATTCAAGGTTACAAAACACCCTATTAGGTGTGACCCTATTAAAGGATTTAATTCACCCTATTAGGAGTGGACCTATTAGAGGTCTTCATACACTTCAATCTAGAAATGCCACCTTGTTAGAGAATTTGGCAAATAGCTATTAGACTAACACTATTAGGAGATTTGATTAACTATTGCAATTATTAGAGAGTAATAGTGAATTGACCCGATTGTTGATCCTCCTTGATCAAAATTTTCTTTGCAGATTGATCAAATCAAATACTCTAATATCCTTCCAATTCACTTCCTTAATTTGTCTTCTTTGAATCCCATGCTTCTCTGTTCAATACTAAACTTGGCCTTATTCTTATATGAATAGAATTGTCAAGTCAACTTGAATATACTTTCAAATAAACAATTTTCATCCCTTAAGTCAAATTGAATTAACCAATAAATCAATAAAAACTTAATATGTTGTTAGTTATCAAGTAATGAATTGAGTACTTGGTCAACTCAGAGAGCCTTCTTGTTGACCAAACTAACTCAATTAGTACTGATTCTAAGCTAGCTTTCCTTTGGTAACTAAGTAAACTCAGTCAACTTAGGATCCATGCTAACTTACCTTTGGTAACCTAGCGAACTTAGTTAACATAGGATATGCCTTTGATGCCTAAGTAAGCTTGGTAAAAACTAACTTTGAACTTGGTTATAACTGGAATGCTCAAAATACATAGGAAACTATCTTGAATTCCTGAGTGAGCTCGACAATCACTGACTTGCTCGAGAAGGCTTGACAGTTTGTGTAACATCAAAGACAACATATACTTGCATTATTTTTTTCAACAATGTCTATCTTCAACATTGATGAAAACACAACATGTCGTAGTACCATGAAATTTTAAAGAAAAAAAGAAGTAAGGATAATATCCTTAGTTTAATTATGATTCTTATCCATGAGAACTTACTCTATCAGTGATAACTCCATCTAACATCAATCTCTCCCTTTGGGATGATTCTCTGATTTCTCTAACTACAGTTTCTCCCTATAAAAACAAACTCTCCTTCTTTTTTGATACAAAATCTCTTTGATATGACAACAAACTCTCCATCTTTGACATATCATGCCAAATACAACAATCAATATATTTTTCAGGTAAATGATGTACTAATTTATATGAAATCTTCCCTAGCAATACTACATCAACTTGTTTGATCTTCAAAGTAGTCCGTTGATGCATCACTAAAATATAGATAGGGGAATTATGTGTACCTTACCTCCTAGATACAAAAATGCATCCTTAGGTAATGACTTGGTCAATATGTTTATAATTTATTCCTTTGTATTCACAAATTTTAATCTTCCCTCTTTTTCTTGCGCTAATTATCTTAAAAAATGATATTTTATTACAATGTTCTTAGTCTTGGTATGCATCATAAGATTCTTGGAAATGTTAATTATACTACTATTATTATAAAAAATAACTATTGGATCCTTGATTTCTTCCTTATACCTACCAATAGTTTCTTGAGCCAAATGATGTTGGAACAATTAACTACCACTACAACATATTCTACTCATGTTGTTGACTAAGAGATGTAATTTTGTTGAGGTGTACCAAATATAGATTCCTATCTCTTGATTCCTCTTTCACTGAAGAATTCATTGAGTTCATTTGAGATGAATTCTCCTTCTCTATCTAACCTTAGACACTTCAACTTCTTTCTTGTTTCTTTCTTCACTCTAGCCAAATACCACTTGAATTTTGAAAATGCTTCATATTTATCTTTTAGTTACATAATTTTTATCATCCTAGAATAATCACCAACAAATAAAATAAAGTACTTATCTCCACATTATACTTCTATGCCAATGGGTCCACAAGTATCTATATGAACTAGCTCCAAAACTTCTTCAGAATGATAATTCTTTCTTTTGAAATGAGTAGAAGCAAGAAGTTGGGTCTCAATTCTATAAAAGTCCATAGATTGAGATCGTGCTCTCCAAGAAATGGGTATATGTTTTTAAAAATTGGGTAGTCATTTTAGGCTTGGGTGTCCGATCCAAAATTTAAAAAATGGGCATCTATTTTTTTAAAATTGAGTACCCATTTTTATTTTCAAAAAATAGGTACCCATTTTTTAAAACATAAAAAAATTGTATTTTTTAGAAACATGTACCTATTTTTGAAAAGCAAAAAATGGGTACCCATTTTTTTCAAAAACAAGTACCCTTTTTTCACTTCTAAAAAATGGGTACTCGCTTCTTAAAATTCAATTTTCTTTTTTTTTTGGTGGGTGGGGAGGAATTTATGTGCTGATTTGACATTTTTAAAATGGGTACCCAATTTTTAAATTTACATAACAAGTGCCCATTTCTTAGAACATTCGGTAGGATTTTTTCCTCTTACCTCAGATTTTGGTTTGGGATAGGCTTGGTGAAACCAAACCCATTCCTTGACCTCTCAAGATTTGGCTAAGGCATTAAACTAACAAATTCATGCTTTGCTATAATGTTTAGAGGGTCTTCTCAATCAAATTTTTTTTATGAAACAAAAATCCATTACAACTCTCTCAATGTCCTAATTTCATAAATATAAAATTTATAGTCCTATGATTTTATTTACTATTTTTGCATTATTTTTTAATGAAAGGTGGTACTTAAATGTAAATTAGTGAAGTTCACTAAAACTTTTATAACTTTTTTATTTTAGAATTTTTCTTAAATTAATTTATATATCATCAATCTACATACAATTCATTTGAAGTTATATTTTTGTTTTTTGAAAAAATGAAATTTTGATCAAATTATGGTGTCCGTACATGAGAGGTTTTAAAATTTACCTTTATAGCCATTTAATAATTAATAATAATAAAATTATTCAAAAGAAAAATAGTCATCAATCTTAGGTGTATTAGGTAACTCCCTTTAAAAGGATTTACAAAAATTCATTTATTTGTGTCAAATTATGCTGTTCGTACATGAGTGTGGCATGGTGCTGAAATAGGCATTTTGAAAAAGTGGTTTTTAAAGATCCATACCAAAAACAAAATCTATCATATGGGTACACAAACAAATTACATATTCAAAAAGTAGATTCCAAACACTAAAATTTTTATTTTTGAATTTTTTTATATTCAATCTCTAAATGTATCAAATTTTGACATCAATTGACAAAAACTTTCAAAAATAGGAAAAACACTTCCACTTTTTACCCAAAAGTGAGACCAAACTTGTTGCACCTACCCAAACTTGTCTTTCCCATCTTCCCAATTTGAAATTTTTTATACATGTCCATATCAGGTTTCATTAGACTAGGAATGCTCTCACTCTTGTGTTTTTCTTATGTTGACTAGGTTATCAAAATTTACATGACACAACCTTTTATGCCATACCCAAATTTTCTCTACTTCAGATAGGAAACATGAACTTTCATTTAGATCTAGATAAAATAGATTACCTTTGGTTTGATTTTCATTCTGAACTAGATTTCCTTTCCCATCCAGTAGCTCTGCGTTGCCATTCATGAATTCTACCTTGAATTATTCTGTTCAACTATGTTAAACTAAGTAGATTGTGTTTCAGTCCTTCAACCCAATAAGCATTGTCACACCTAAGTTCATCAGTTAACATAACATTTATAGCCTTTTCCTTTTCGATAACAAGGTCCATTTCCAAATCTAGCACTCCAACCATCATAGTGTTCCAAGTTCTCAAATTTATATTTATCACTAATCAAATAGTGACAACAACCACTATCAATAATCCATGTGTTATTTTTCCTAATATGAGAAATGAGGGCATTCTTATCATTTTCATCATCTGATTCATCTTTAATAGCAATGTAAGCCATTTCACCTTCATCACTACTATTAGAGTCTTTAGCCATGTAATAATACTTCTTACCTTTATCCTTTTAGTCTTTGTACCTTTTGAAATCTTTCTTTCCTTTACACTTGGCATGCTTCTTTTCCTTCTTTGTTTGGATACCTTACAACAATGTGACCAACTTCTTCACAACAAAAAATGATTAGAGGTATTTTACCTTTGTACTTTCCTTTGCCTTTAGGGAATCTTCTTGCAAGTAGGGATTCAAAGACATCAAGTTCATCATCAAAATTATCTTCATCTTCACTGTCAGAGTTTTGCTTTTAGATTTTCCACCTTTCTTCTTTAGTCATAGTTTATCTTGAAATACAAACTCAATGCTACTAGAGTTAGGAACATAATTATCAAAGGTATCTAACTCAAAGGCTATTAACCTTCCCACTAGTGCATCCAAAGTTGTATCATTTTTAGGATCGCATCTCATCTCTTGAATAACTAACACTCTAATTGCATAAATTAGAAGAAGAGTTTTGAGTACCTTGTTGACTAATGTCACATAATCTATTTTCCCTCCCCAGGCTTTGATTGCACTTACACTTTTTTTAATTCTTTCACTATATTGTGCAATGTTTTCATCTTTTCTCATATCCATCTAATCAAGTTGATCTCTTAGAATTTATGCCTTACGCTGAATATATATTGTTACTTGGTTAACATTGAACATGCAGATCTAAGATATTTAAATGTGATTAACCTTACTTAACTTAGTTATAGAAACATAAATAAAATAACATAAACACAAGAGATACCAAGATTTAATGTGGAAACCCAATTTGGGAGAACTACCAATTGAAACTTGTTACTATTTTTACTCTTCTAAAGTGACCCATGTTAGGAATCAACCTGGTTAAAGGTTACAAAATAGACTTTTAGGTGTGACCCTATGAAATTATTTAATTGACCCTATTAGGAGTGGCCTTGTTAGAGGTCTTTAGATACATCAATCTAGAAATACCACTTTGTTAGAGGATTTGGCAAATAGATGTTACTCTTACTTTGTTAGGAGATTTGATTTAGTGCTACAATTATTAGAGAGTAACAATGACTTGACCTAATTTCTTATGTGACTATCTTTGCTGATTTTGGATCTCTATTTTGGCTTCAATAATTGATCCTCATTGATAAAAAATTTCTTTTCATCTCAGTGAACTTGGGTACTTTGATATCCTTCCAATTCACTCCCTTAATGTATCTTCACCAATCACATGCTTCTCTCTACAATCCTGAACTTGGTCTTATACTTATATGAATAGACTTGTCAAGACAGCTTGAATATACTTTTAAATGTAATCAAATTTCATTTCTTAAGTTGGCTAGCATTAACCAATAATTTAATAAAACTTAATATTTCTTCAGTCAGTTAACACATAATTGAGTACTTCATCAACTCAAAGAAACCCTTCATTAATAGACCCAACTTGGTCAATACTGATTTTGAACCAACTTTCCATTGGTATCTAAGTGAAATTGGTCGACTCAAGATCCATTTCAAGTTGTCTTTGGTAACTGAGTGATTCAATTAACATAGGATTTGGCTTCGATGCCTGAGTGAGCTCAATTGGAACTAACTCTAAATTTGGTTATAATTGAATTGCTTGGCATACATAGGAAGATGTCTTGATAAGGCTTGACATTTTTTGTAACATCAAAGACAACATACAATTGCATAATTGTTTTGAATAATATTGGACTCTCAGTTATTGAAGGAATTGAAGAAAATTAACAGTGAAATCCCACTTCTACAAGCTATCAAGGATATTCATGAAATCAACAAATTGATTAAAAAATTATGCATAAATAATCCTAGGAGAAAGAAAAAAATGTTTTCCATAGTCCAAGTTGGAACAAACATCATAGATGTTTAATCAGGGAGACTCCTATCACAAAAATTTAGTGACCCATGGAGATCTATGGTTACTTTAAAGACTGGGACAAATAGAAGTTGATAATTTTTTGATTGACTTGGGTGAAATAATTAACATAATTACAGTTAACACAATAATTATTAGGACTTGCAAACATACAACCCACATCTACTTTGTTAATGTTAGCTAATAATTCTACTACTCAACCAAAATGGATTGTGGAAGACATAATTTAGTGACTATAGAAACATTGGATTATCTTTTTTTACTTTTTTAGTTTTAAATGAAAAAGGGAAAGATGTGAGATATCCAATAATTCAAGGATGTCGTTGGCTTGTGAAAATGACATCTTTGATAGATTTTTGATCAGGAAGCATGAAATATCAAATAGATAAAAACAAGAGGAATTATCACTATTTCCATTAGCAAAACCAACACTCATGCATAATTCTCCCTTGTGAGTGTGTGATGAGAAAGAAGATGAAAATGAGGTAGTACATTTGGCAATGATAACATTAAAGGAAAATTGCATAGAATTTCAAGATATTGTTCAAAATGATTTAAAAAAAGAAGAGGGAATCAATGGTAACCAATAAGAAAGTGAACAAGAAAATATGTTTTCACATCATCATCATGAAGATAGATGCCCTCTAAATTCATTGATAAAATAAGTTCAATATGAGAGTAATGGAACAAAATAAAATTACTTACAAAATGACAAACCTCTCATAATCAATGAACATTTAACATGGACTCAACATAAAAAACTCAAATTTGTGCTGACACAAGGTACTCAAGAATTTGTTTGGAATTATAAGGATATGTCTAGTATACATCCTAGAGTTTTTATGCACCTATTTTATACTAAATATCTTAAGCTAAATAGACAAGGACAACACATGATAAATCCATCTTTAAGAGATTTTGTCAAACAAGAGATTAAAAAGATGCTAAAAGTAGGCTTTATTTATCCAATATCAGATAGTCAATGGGTGTCTCCATTGGTTATTATTCCAAAAAGGAATGGAAAATGGAGATTATGTGTTGATAAAACATAAATCAATCAGGCTACTAAGAAAGATACTTTCCATTACCCTTTATTGATCAAGTTTTGGATAATCTTGCCAAAAGTAATTACTTTTCCTTCTTGGATGACTTTAGTGGCTACAATCATATCTAGGTAGCTCTAGCTGATCAAGATAAGACTAAATTCACCTACCCATGCATTACTTATTCTTATAGAGTTTTACCATTGGGTTTATGTAATGCTCGAGTAACATTTCAAAGAGCATTTCTTGCAATCTTTGTGGATCTTACAACTTCTTGCGTAGAAGTTATCATGGATAATTTTACACTTCATGGGAAGAATTTTGATGAAGATTTAAAAAATTTAGACAAGGTGTTGAAAATATGTGAAGATCATAGACTATCCCTTAATCATGAGAAATGCTCTGTAATGATGTAGGAAGGCATTGTCTTGGGACATCACATTTCAAAAGAAGGAATAAAAGTTGACTGTGGTAAAATTGAGATAATTTAACAAATTATCTAACCTACAAATAAAAGTGATGTAAGAATTTTTTTAGGACATGCATTGTACTATACACACTTTATAGAAGAAATTAGCAAAAAGACAAGACCTATGTATAACCTACTAAAGAAAGACATAGTCTTTGAATGGATAGATGCTTATCAAAATAAGTTTGAAAATATTAAAAAATCACTAATGACTATTCTGGTTATTAAAGGACCAAACTGTGAGGAGCCTCTTCATATCCACATAGATACATAAAACTATGCAATTTGAGTTGTCCTAGGACAAAAGGATGGGGATGACAATATGCATGCAATATATTACACTAGTAAAAACTTAATTCCTCCTAAGAAAAAGTATACAACACAAAAAAAAAGAGAGTTTCTTTCTCTAATATATGCTATAAATAAATTTAGACATTATATAAAGGGATATAAGGTGTTCATTCACACTAATCATTCTGTTATAAAATATTTGATGAACAAAGTAGATGTGGCAGGAAGGATTATAAGATGGCTATTATTATTATATTAATTTGATATAACTATTGTTAATAGAGAAGGAAAAGATAGTAACAATAAAATCTTGGTAATGATCTAGTAACCATAAAATGGCCAGTGCAATTTATAATGCTACAAAAAGAAGAAGTTGATTAGGGAAAGCTCCAAGTATGTATGGATTGAAGGACTTTTGTTTAAAAAATTTCTTGGTCATGTACTCTAAAGATGTGTGTAGGAAATATAATGCTATGGCACCATCTATGCTTGTCACAATACTCTAGAAGCAGGCCATTATTCTATTGCCTAAACAGTCCAAAAGATTTTAGGATGAGGATATTTCTGGACTACAATAACTAGAGATATCCCATCCTATATAAAGCACTGTGATGAATGTTAGAGAATGGGAAGAGCCACTTCCACAATGGACCAATTAATCCACCTTAAAAATTAAATCCTCATATTTTGGTAATTATAGATTACATGATCAAATGATCAGAAATTGAAGCACTACAAACAATACATGAGGAAAGAATTACAAATTTTCTATACAAAAAACATACTCCAGAGATTCAGAGTACTAGGAATCATTCTGTTTAATCAAGGACCTCAATTTATGTCAAACATGATAGAGTTATTTATAATAAATATCAAACAATTCATAGGAAATAATATCCCTACCATTGACAAGCTAATGGTTGGCTAGAGGTGAGAAACAAAGAGCTAGAGAATATTCTGACTAATCAGTAACAATAAATAAACAAGACTCGTTAGATTGATTGGATAAACTAGTATGGGCTTAAAATATGACATGGAAGACAAATACTGGATTTTTACCATATGAATTGGTTTATGGGAAAAAACTAGTCATGTGCATAGAATTTGAATACCAAACATTGAGGATGGTAAGAGATTTAAGAATTTCATTAATTCAAGCTCAAAAAGGAAAGAATTCAACAATTAGATAGGCTAGATGAAATGAGATCAAAACCATTGCTACATAGAGAAATAATTCAACAATAGAGAAAGGTTTGGCATGTTATGCATATCAAAACCATAAATTTTCAACAAGGAGATTGGGCATTGTTGTATGACTCAAAATTTCAAGAATTCAATGAAAAACTTCATACAAGCTTGATGGGGCCATACCAAGTAGAAACAATATATTCCAATGGTGTCATATAGTTGACTCCTATAGGTGGTGAGAGTAAAATCATGTTGGTAAATGGACATAGATTGAAGCTTTACTGTAAACTAACATCAAAAAATGAATTCTTGGTAGAATTACAATGTTCTGTAGAAATTTTCACAATAGAATACAAGTTGTCCATATTGATCAATTTGAAATAAAGTTCAATAAGATGAATAAAGAGAACAAATTGAAAACTCAACATGATGGTCTATTCTCTAAAAAGGACCTAGAAAAAATTAAAAAAATAGTAAAATAATAAATAAAAATAAAATGTGAATTAAAATCTTGAAATGGCAGTTCACCAAAAGAGAAATTGCCGAGCATAAGGGAAAGTGAGACCAAACGATATAAAAACACCAAGATCACTCCTACCAAGTCTAGATTACTAATTGAAAATGAGGTGTTTTCAAAATGTTTTGGATGCAATAAATCAATCTCCCAATGACATCTATCAAATATCTCCTGACAAGTGTCATATTCACAAAGAAAAGATAAAGTACAATTTGAAACGAAAAGAGATATACATTTATTTTATCAAATTTTTGATTATTCATTATTAATTATTATCGTTTAAAGTAGTACTATAAGGAACATGTGTACTCATACTATTAGTTATACATAGTTAATTATTCTTAGATAAGTTTTGACGAAAATTGAAATGGAATAACATTTAATTAATGGTCAAATGTTGCTAAAGATATGGAAAAAGAAAAAAAGTCACATCCAAAAGTACTTCAAAAGGCTTCACCAATTTCAAGGAAAGATTTGAAATGGACTGTTATGATGTTTTCCATGTGTCCTAAGAAGGAAATACTCTATTAATTAAAGAAGCTATTATTACAAGTACTGGTATTAACTAAAATACTCAAATAGCATCCAGTCCATCCAAAATTAATATTCAACATGTTGTTGCTTCTATCTATATTTTTTTGGGGGATTTATGTTCTGAGATCTTATCAAATGGGTAGAAGAAAGGAATTAACTGCACAACTAGAAATGTAGTTGCAATAGACAAGGTGGCTGAATTTTCTTAGAATGTATAAAAGTTTTGATGAAGGTTTGGTAAATGAATTTTTTTATAACTTTGATGTAAGCATTATGAAGGTTCATGGTTGGATTATTAATGTTACCACAAACATTGTAAGTATTCTCTTTGGTATACCATTTAAAGGGGAAATATTTACCAAACAAACCACAAATTTAGAAGAATTGTTTGATCAATTCTACAATGCTTAGGAAGATGAAAAAAGACCATAATAGGTCAAGAGAAATGGTAATAGTAAAGGGGTCAATACAGTATCATTTTTGGAACCATGACAACCTCTAGTAGTAGTGCTAATGAAATACTTCATTTGAGAAGGTCAGTACAGGATGGTGCTTGGCCCTACTTTGAATTTTTTTTTTCCATATATGATATGGTGAATAGAGGACTAAATTGAAGGTGAAACTTCCACAAATTTTCTTTCAGTAGTTATCAACGACAATTCCTAAATAAAAGATGAAGAAAAAAGAGGTAAGACTCCAAGCCCTCATATATTTGATTCTAAAACATTATTTAGTAACAAATGTAATGGGGGAAGCATCTTTGTAAAATAAATTAATGGGGGAAGGTAGTAGTAAAATTTCTAAGGTTAAAAATATTAAAAGGAAACCAAAATTTCAATTTGAAGAAAAACCTAGGGTTAAGAGAAACAAAAACCTAGGGTTCAAGAGATACAATAACACAAAATGTAGGAAAAACATAAGTCTAGAAGTGAAAGAATAAAGGAGAATAGGAAAATGAAAAAATAGAAGAAACAAACACCTTATGTAACATGACATTCTCCAAGGTCTTCTTTAACTCAAGAAAACCCTGCAATATTAGATACCCAGACTAAAAAGAAATGAAAATTTCCTAGGAAAAATAATATTATGAAGGATAGAGCCAAGAAAGAATAGAAAGAAAACGAAAATTTTGACTAGAATCATACAATCATAAAGAAATTTAATGAAAAAGTAGCAAATACACAAACACCTCCCACTAAGGAGAATATTCCTGAAATAAAGTATTCAAAGGAGGGAACAAAAGAATCTTTTTTAGGAATCTCCAAATATGGTTGAAAATCTTTTGAAAAATCCACAAGAATCATCTCAAGATGAAGCACATGAAAATCTTCATAAAAATATGCAAGAAATGTCTCAATATAAAATATTGGAAACACAAATTGATAATTAGGAACCCTCTCACTCTATCCCTGATATTTCATCTTATGAACAACTAAATTCTAACAAAGAAAGGGTTGAGGAATAATTTAAAGCACCAAATGAAGTGGAAAATGAAGAAATGTTTCAACAAAGAGAGGGTTTGGTAATATTTCAAGATGAGAAAACATTCCACATGTAAACCAAGAAATTTCTGAGTGAAGAAGAAATGTAGTTAAGAGAAGCCAATTTTCTCTCATAGAAAAAAAAGAATTTGAGAAAGTGAGAAGAATGAGAGATATCATGCATACTCAAATGCTTGAAAAAGAATTCCAAATTTTTTTAAAAATTGAACATTTTGAGAAGCAAAAAAGATTAAAAGATGCATAATTGAACACATTAAAAGAAGAACTTTTTATTGTTAAGCATGAACTTACAAATGTCAAGGTAGGCTATGAAGATCAAATAGAAGTTTAAAATAGGAATTTTAAATTGCAAGGGAACTAACTAATCAAAAACCATCCACCTCCACAGCTCCACCTAGAGATAGGTATCAACTTAAAGACTTACAACAATAGTTGGAGCAGGCCATCAAAGAAAGAAATGGGACAGAGACAAGGGTGGAACAACTAATATAAATTGCTTTACAAGTAAGCTATTTAAAGAAACCCTCAAGAATATATTATGTTTTTCTCAATGAACAATTATGTCTTTAGCAAATTAATCAGATCAACCTAAAAAGAAAGCTATATTATGAAGAGATTTCATGTTTTTGGCTGACTATATCAAAAGTGTTCCAAAAACTCACAATTATAGGTGTGAGTTTTACATGCATGGGTTCTTGTTGGGTCATTATTTGTTTTCATTTCTCAATTTATATGTTGGTAAGTTACAACTTCAAGCATACATTTCTTTTCTACAAAATTAGAAAGAATGGGATGATAGAAATGAGAAATTTCTTGAAATACAAGCAAGAATAAGTTTTCCCATATGGCAAGAAAGTCCAAACACACTTCCTTTTAGAATGGACTTCAACATAATTTGTCAAAGTTGTGATATGATTAAAGTATATAAGACCAATTTACGACAATATGCATGGGATTATATAAGTGCAATTAATCACCTTATGTTCCAAACCCGTGGTGCCATGAGAGAAAGGTGTGATTATATTCCACCCAGAACTAGATGAATAGAAACAAAGTCCTTGCATAATTTCATTTGGTCACAAACTAGAGAAAGGGAGATTTGTCAAGTTACTGAGGCACAATAGTAAAGATGGATAGAAATGAGGTTAAAAGTTCCATTAATCATTTTCCTTGTTTCATGATTCAATTCTTCAAATAGATCAGAGGGATTAAAAATTGAGAGGTTGGAGACTTGACATTATCATTACCAATAGATATAAGTTTTAACAAGCATATATTACATACAAATTTAGGGAAGTATGTCTGGTTTTTTAATGGAAAAACAAAACAAGGACCTTCTAGGTCCACCATGATGAGGACATCATTTCAATCAGAGAGTGGAGAAAAAATGGCATTGAATAATACATCGTTATTCCTATTTTTAAAAACCCAAAAGATATCTTTTGAAATTTAATGTGTGTAAATAATAGGATTTATATGAATTTGTACATAGGTTATTGACTTAAAGAGTTAATATCGAAATAATAGATTAGTGTTGATATTTGGTTGATAAATGTATATTTTCATTGTCAATGTCTATAATTTTATTCACACAAAGTTCAAAAGGAGAGAAGGTGTGGAAATTAAGGCTATATTGAAACAAATATTATAAAAAACAATTTCACATGATCTTTGGATAAAACAAAAGACTTCAATATAGAGGATAGGGGCTCTAAAATCAAAGTGTATGAGATTATATAGGGTTTTGAGAATGTTAAGTTTTTTCTTTGTGACATATTATTCTAACGTGGACAATCATGCAAATTTGCACTTCTCTCAAGTTCTAGTTTCCAATTTAAGCTCCCTTGACTATAGTAGCAATATGTTACATGTCTATAATGAAAAAATAGTTTCACTAGTTAATTTTGTTGAGTTTCCTAGGACAATAGTCTATGGACTAGCTAAACTCTATATGGTCTTTCAAATTTATTTTTGATTTCTTGAATTTTGATTGTTTTATGTTTCACGGTCTACAATATCAAGAATTAATTTGTTCTCCTCATAGAGAATTCCTTGTTTGATTTTTAAATTGTGATTATTTCATTGATTCGTATATTTTATTTTTATTTTTTTATATTCTCCTGAATAGTTTTCTTAATTTTTTTTGAGATTCTAGTCTTAGATTTGATGTATATTAATTTTTCAACCTGATTTAATGCAATGGTCTCAATCCTTTCTAACTGACGAAGATCCCCTAGACAATTTCATGAAAATATTTGCAAAATAGAGTGCTTCAAAACATTTGAAACCACTAAAAATAAAGGAAAATGTGAGAAAGTTTTTTTAAAAGTACTCGTTTTAATATTTTCTGTAATCTGATTTTTTTTTTAATGTTCTCTTGTAGATCTTTCAATTTTAGATAACAATATAAATTTTCATCCCTTTCTAAACTGAGCAAAAAAGGTTGCTATGCTTTGGTTATGCACAAATGGACTCCATTTCACTAGTACAAAATAATTAAGTGCAATAGAAGAAGGGTCATTAGTGACTCCATACAATAAAACTTAATTTTTCAATGTTTTGTATTATAATTGATTTTATATATAGTTGTTGATGTCTGATTGTGGACAAGCAAGTGAATTTATCTGAGTTTGTTGAGTTCTCTAGAATAGTGTTACAAGAAATGTGATGGTTCAACTTGGTTAAGCATTTTAATTAGTGAAATGACTGCCCCTAATCTATCAATGACCTTCACTTAATTGCTACAAAATGATAGACAAATTTTGTGTTCAATGAGATTATTTTTCACATGTGTGCATAGTTGCCAAAAATGTAGCGGGGAAGCCTTGTTGCATGTTAGAATGCAGGAAATGGGTTTCCCATCATGAAGCCAGCATTTCTAATGAATTCTTTTAAAATGATTAATTATGCAAAAAAAAAATATATAAAATCAAGTGACGTTTTATTTAGTTAAACTTGTAGTTAAACATACAATAGATATTATATGAAATCAATATATATTTTATTAATGATGCAAAGTTTATGATAAGATATTTTTTGAAGTGAAGTTAAAAATTAGTCAAGAAATTTATAATTAATGCCAAGTAGCAAGTTAAAGTTAAATTGATAGTTAAATAATTAGTTATTTATGAAATTGATAGATATTAAACTTGAATTTTAATAAAATGGAGTGCTTTTATGGAAACTTCAACATACATTTATCGACAACATACCACTGCATATTTTATATTGAAGTTTAGTTTTTTATTATGCATTCACTTATTTTTTATTATGTATTTACTTAAATTATTTATTTATTATGCATGTAGTTATTTTTATTATGCATTTAATTATTTATTTATTATGTATGTAGTTAAAACTAAATAAGATATTCTTATTTTGAAGTTGAAGTTAAAGTTTAAAAAATAAAAATTAAAGAGTTGGTTCGTAATAAATTTTATATCTACTAAATTTAAATTTAAATGCACATAAACATTTAGTATTTTAAAATTAAAGTTAAAATATTAGTTAAAGAGTGAGACTAAGATTTTTTCTTTCTTAAAAAAATTATTTAAAAATTAAATCTATGTTTTTTCTCCAAATTAAAAATTAATAAATATTATATTTTTTTGAAAATTACATTGTTAATATTGCATGATATTTTGATTACTTTTGTCAAAAATAAATTTAAAAGATTTATAATACATTAAAAAATATGATTTCTAGAGTTATTCTACTCTAAATTAATTAAAGGAGTTATCTTAACTATAACTTTATATATGGGGAACCATGTGGTTAACACCCAAAAGATCATTAAAATGGGGTGTTATAGGATTATGGGGAATGGTAATTCTATTGACTTCTAGGAGGATCAATGGGCTCATGATAAACCCCTCAAGTATACTAAGTTCTTACCTCTGCAAGAGATATGTACCAAATTGTATGGCACTTAGATCGAAACTTGATCCCAAGTTGAGGACTCCTTACTGTGGAAACTCACGCCCTCGGGGGAGTTCATAGTTAAGTCTTCCTAACTCTGTTGTATGGGGGTTATGTGGCCTAGGATGATTGGAAAAAAGTTTAGCACCCTTGGATCCTACCAAAGATAAAGTTCTTTTGGTAGATTTCTTTGCATGGGTTGATTCTCACTATTGATTTAACCTCTACCATAGAGGATGTCAACTCGCTAACCATTGCATTTTATGTCTCCAAGAAGTGGAAACTATTTCACACCTATTGATCCACTATCCCTTTCGGAAAAATGTTTGGAGGGAATTCCTAGACTTGTGGGAGGCCCACTGATGTATGCAGAATGAAGTGAAGAAATTTATTCATCGGGATGGTCCTACTGCTCACCCATACCTCATAAATTTATGGTTGATTATCCCCCCACATGTTACTTGACAAATTTGGAAGGAGAGGAATAATAGGCTTTTTAGGAACAAACCACCACTAGTTAGGAGGTTTCCCAGTAGATTATTAGGCTCTTAAAAGAATGTAGTGGGATCTGGTGGTGGAACCCCCCTCCCCCCTGAACCCTATGGGTTGAATAGGTATGAACTAGAAATCGACTTGGAATGTTGATGGAATTGTGGTACAATTTGACAATTCAAAAGTCTTGGCTAGAAAGAAGATGATGTGGCACCCACCACCCAAGTCTAGGTTCAAACTAAGTTTCGATGGCTCAGCCATGATGGAAAACACAATAGTGGGAGGTGTATTTCTTAACAGTATGTGAAATATGGTTGTTGCCAACCCTAGAAACTATGGAGGAAGATCTAACAATGAAGTTGAAGCATTGTCACTCTTGTGGGGGTTGAGAATTGTGAGAGCTTGAGGAATCAATAAGCTTGTCATTAAGGGGGACTCTATGCTTATCATTAAGCCATCTAATGGGGAGGGTCAATGCAACTAGTCGATTAAGGTCATAATCAATGAAATCTGAAGGTTGATGAAGGATTACCATGAGATCCATGTGGCTCACATATATTAGGAAGGGAATGGCATGGCCGATAAGCTGGCCTAATTTGGCCATGGTTTCATGAGATTAGTTGAATGGGAGGACATTAGATTGTTGCCATCACCAACACAAGTTGCAATGGAAAGGAAGCATACTTTCAACAATGCCATATGAATAATCAAAATAAGTGGCAGGCCTTCATTTTTATATGTGGGCATGTGGAAAAGACACTCCATAAAGGGAGATTTTTTGGAAAGATCGTATGATGATACAAATTAATGTTTTGACTACCATGAGTATTGATTACTATCGTAAAAGGATGCAGAGGGTGAATTTAGCTAGATATAGAGGATCACCTACTAATGATAAAAGTGATAAGTTGATGAATTCTCACTCAAAATATAGCTAGAGACAACCATTTACAAATGGAAAGAGATCACTCACATGTGCTATGGAGGGTGGATTTTTGTTTTTAGAGAAACCTCCAAGAATAATGATGGTTATGCACTGCATTTTTATTTTCATCATTGAAGATTTTCATTTTATATTTGGTAACTACCAACCCTACAACAAGGCTATGTCATTTGAAGAATTGGTGGTTGAAATAGGAGAAGACATGGGAACTAGTGATCACATTGAACTGATGGGTGTGGAGGAATGTATCTATAGTAGTGAAGTGGTGGTGGTTTACATCTAGGAGGGAGCCCTCTTACCGTATATAGAGGGTATAGTGGAGCATAATGAGATTGTCTTGATGTAGTTCTTCAATACTTGGAAGGATAGAAAGGTCACTATCAATGGCATGGCATCTGAAATCTTGATGGAAGCCATCATGAGGGTTCAAGAATTTACTATGGAAGGAAAGAAATGGTGGAGACAGGCCAATGTTAATGATGAAGCCAATTTGGGAAAAAATTTCAAAAATCAAGGAGGAATTAGTGTGTATGCATAGAAGGTTTTATTGGGAAGCTTGTCCCAAGCCTTGCGATGCCATCTGCTATGCAATCATCTGGTGCATCACCCTAGAGGACTGCTTTAAGCTAATCTATTATTACTACTAGTGTAAATAATTATTATTTACACTTTACTTAAGTTTACCTAGGTTAAATGCATTATTTTATTATTTATTATGTTATACACCTAGGAGTTTGTGTACTCATATGAGTTGTCTTGTTGACAACATAGAAGTAAGCAACTCTATTTTAGCACATGGTGTCTACAACAAAATTTTATGTGACATGCATTTGTAGGCTTATCCTCTCATTACCGCACTAACTCCTGTGCTTAATGAAGGATAACCCACTCTTGGTGGACATGTCCTTAGTTGTGAGGCTTATCATATTGCTAACTCCTAGACATTCTAGAAGCATTATAGAGGCCTTTATATATAGGCACTTCTAGTGTACTTGATAATCAACCAACATCAATTGAATATCATATTGTTATTTTGATCATACTCTGTTTCTCTATTTTGTGCTAGTTGTTGAGATTCTCTATCTGGGGTGATTTTTCCCTAAGGAAAATTCTTACATAGTATCAGACCCATAGAGGCATCATTTCATAGACATTGGAGATCATTCTTGCTTCACCTCTCTGAGAAAACCTCAATTCAGATGTAAAGTATCTGGAGCTATTGGGAGCATCTAGAGCCAAAGTGGACCTAACCATGTTAAAAATAGTAGTCCATCAATATAACTGAGATTGGGGATAGTGGGGGGGGGGGGGTTGTAAATTAGTTATATAAGGATCTTAAAAAATTAACATTTTAAACAATCTCAACTATTCAATCAAAGTAAACTTTAACAATAAAGAGATGTGCATACACAATTACACCAGATATGTTGACTAGGGAAACCCTTGATCAAAGGGAAAGTCCCATTGGGAATGATTCCCACAAAATAGTGTAGTAATATGAATATTCCTTGTTAGAGGATGGACCATGTCAGGAGTCTATTACAACACTTAGTACAAAGAGTCCCTATTAGGAGACCTTGAATCCCTGTTAGGAGATTATTAGGAGTTGTAGAAGGTAGCTGAACCCACTATCCAAGTAGCTTTAGGATTAGATCAAAAAAACCCACTATCCAATTGATCTTGGTACAATTCCTTTTTGAATAATAGATATGAGACAATATTTCGCTTCTTCCTTTATCCAATATGTTAGACTTCTTCACCTTTAGATCATGCAATCAAATATGGAACTTAGCATACATTAATAGTAACCCTTAAGGAAACTTGCACACATTAGTGAATCACTCTACTCTACTACTTCACAATTCACAATTCTTCTCTGCTTCTTGATCTCAATCTTGATATCTAAATCTCAAAAAACATATTTCCTTTATACCACACTCTATTAAATCCTTGAGTCAGCTTCACATTTTATCATATGTTAATTAAATTAAATGCACATTTAATTAATGTTGTCGGCTCATAGTTATACCCAATCTTGCACACATGTGAGTTTTGTACCTACACACTTCCTAACATCATCAGTGGTTAGTGTACTACCTTCAATTAACTGCGCAACCCTTCATTCCGAATACAATGCGTTGTATCAATTATACAATAGAGTTTATTTTCCCAATGCTTTGTTTCCATGTGGTTCTCTGTAAATCATTAATATTTTCCATACTTTGTCGATTCATTTTTTGCACACTTTCTTATGTGTCCAATACATATTGTAGTATGTGTTGGTAACTGCACATAAGTAGATATGTAACGTAATGTCCTTAATACAAAGATCACAGTCTCTACTTTGTCAGTATTTACAAACTAATTACTATATTGTCATCAATGACAAAAATAGTCATAACAATGTTCTAAAATATTCCCCCATAGCATCATCATTCACGCTAATAATCTCTCCCTTTGGCATTGATGGTAGCATAGATGAAAAATATCTAGTTCCAAGAATACCAATAAGTCTCTTCATCAATTAGATCTTGCTTCATGCAAATCATTTATTGCAACACTTCTCTCGCATAGTACAGACTCTCTCCAATATTTTTCATGTCACTCTTTCCCCATTGACATCAATGTCAAAGATAGTACATAAATGGTTCAATAATTTGAACATGTAGTAATCTATTAGCATGACCACAACTCGGTCTATTGCTTTACAACATTTTTATATATCTCTATAAACAACGCAAGTGTCTAAAGATACTATTGCATACCAATTACCTATTACCAAGTGTCCTTGACTGACTCTGTTCATCACAGATATTCCCCCATTGAGGAAGCATCACCATTCAGTCCATTCCAACAATGGTGCTATATACCTTGGACTAATGCACTTTTGCATCTTCTATTCTAAACTAGGCAGTGGCATAACCCCAAGCATACCTCTTAGGTAATCAAATGTATCCTTTGGTAAGGCCTTTGTGAAAATGGATACAATCTATTCCTTAGTATTAATGTACTCCAATCTGATTTCTTTCTAAAAAAATTTCTCTCTCAACGCATGATATTTTATGGCAATGTGTTTAGTCTTAGAATGCAAAATAGGATTCTTAGACATGTTAACTATACTTGTGTTATCACAATAAATGACAAAAGTTTCTCTAAATGTAATTTCAATATCCTTCATCATCTGCTTCATTTATATGACTTGATTATCGTTGTTTGCTACTGCAACATACTCTGCCTCTACAATACTTTGTGAGATACAATCTTGCTTCTTGCTGGGCCAAGAAACTAATCTTCCTCCAAGGAAGAATGCTCTTTTACTAATGCTTTTTTTTTCATCCCTATCTTTGGCCCAATTAGCATCTTTATAAGTGCAAAGAGTGAAATCGTTGCTTCTATCATACCAAATGTCATAATCTTATTTCCCTTTTAGCTATTTGAATATCCTCCTTACTGCTACATAGTGATATTCTTTAAGGTCAGCTTCAAATCTTGCCACAATTCCAACTGCATTAGCTATATCTAGTCTTCTATGAGTCAGATACTACAATCCTCCAATCATAGATTTGTACTTCTTCTGTTCAATAGTAGGTGTCTCATTCTTACTTGATAACTTGTGACCAGTTACCATAGGAGTTCCAAAAATTTTACAATCTTCTAGACCAAATCTATTCAGCAAATCATATAAGTACTTTGTCTAAGAAATAAGGATACCTTCTTTGTTCTGAATAATTTGCAATCTTGAGAAAAATTTCATTTCTCCTATCATGTTCATTTCAAACACATTCTTCATGTCTTCTAAGAATTTATTGTTGGCTTCATCATTTCCTCCAAAAATGATGTCATCAATGTATACAGTGATTATTAAAAAATTGTTCTCTATTTCTTTTGAGTACAAGTTACTATCTATTGTTCCTTTAGTAAATCCAAGCTTTGCTAAGTATTTATCCAATCTTACATACTAGGTTCTAGGTTCTTGCTTTAATCCATAAAAGGCTTTCTTTAAATTGCAAACCATATCATTCTCTTTTGTCAAAGGAAAAATTCTGGTTGCTCAATATAAACTTCTTCTTGAAGTTCTCCATTCAAGAATGCTAACTTAACATCCATCTAATATACCTAAAAATTCTTATTTTCTTCATATATTAGGAACATTGTGACTACTTCCATCCTTGCTATAGGTGCATATGTTTCCTCATAATCAATTCCTTCTTGTTGAGAGTAGCCTTTTCATACACATCTTTCTTTATTCCTTATTAATTCTCCTTGTTCATTCATTTTATTTCTGAATACCCATTTTGTGCCAATCACATTTTTTTCCTTTGGTCTAGGTAGGAACTAATTCCCATGTTTCATTTTTAATTATCTACTAAAGTTCCTCCTCCATTGCTATTATCCAATGATCATCTTTGATTGCTTCATCTACACTCTTTGGTTCTATTTGAGATATTAGACATAGTTCTTCATTAATTATACTTCTTGTCATTACTCCCTTTTCTTTACTTCCTATTATCTGATCAGCAGGATGATTTCTCATCAAATTCCCATTTGGTGTAGGTTTTGCTACTTCAACTCTTATTTTAGGTATTGTGCTCTATTCTTCTCTTATTACTTCAGTTTGCACATTATTCTACAAATCATTGTTAGTTTTGAGAAATAGTTCATTTCCTTTGTTGGCCATCCCAAAATAATCATCTCCATTAGAGTTATAATCCATCATCTTTTCCTTAGTGCCAACTTTTCATCAATTTTAACAATTGTGCACTATACTATAGTTTTTGTTCTATAGTTGAAACATCTATAAGCTTTACTTTTTAATGAATAGCGAAGAAACATACCTTCATCACTCCTTGGATCAAACTTACTAATATCATCATCTCTTTTGATGTAACATTTGCTTCCAAATATCCTAAAGTATTTTCCTAATGGTGAGTGATCAAACCATAGCCCATAAGATGTTTTGTCCATACCTTTCCTAATCTATACTCTATTCAGTGTGTATACTTATATATTGATTGCTTCTCTCCAAAAGGTTTTTTGTACATCATTCTCAAATAACATAGCTCTTGCTACTTTGACAACTGATTTGTTTCTTCTTTCAACAATCCCATTCTGCTCAAGTGTATGGGGTGAAGATAGCTATCTCCTAATACCATGCTCTTCATAATAGATATTGAATTTTCTAGAAGTGAATTCTCCTCCTCTTTTAGTCTTAGGCTCTTGATTTTAACTCTAGATTCATTGTCAACTTTATTCTTGAATATCTTGAATTTTTCAAATGCCTTTGATTTTTCTTTGAGAAAAGATACCCACATCATCCTAGTAAAATCATCAACAAAAATCATAAAGTACATTTCTCCATAGAATCTTCTTGTTATTGCTAGACCACTCAGATTTGTATAAACTAATTCCAATTTTTCTATTGTATAGAACTACTTGCTAGGAAATGAGACTCTTTTCTGCTTGGCCAAGATACATTCCTTACAAATAATGTCAGTGGGTTTAGTGATCTTAGGTAAATCCCTCACGACAAATGTATTACTAGTTTTCAGAATGTTATTGAAGTTATTGAAGTTAATCTGACAAAATTTTTTGTGCCATAACCAGTTGTTTTCAATCTTAGCTACCAAACATGTTATTTCAGTGGAGTCTAACTGAAATACATTACCCCTGGTTCTTGTGCCAATAAAAAGTAGTTTTCCTTCCTTGTTTTTGATAATGCATGTGTCATTACCAAACTACAATTGGGAACCTTTGTCCATAAGTTGTCCAAAACTCAATAGGTTATGCTTCAGTCCATCAACAAAATAAACATCTTTAGTGTATGTTTTACCATCTAGTGTGATAGATCCAATTTCTATAATGTGACAAGCTACATTGTTCCCTACTCTAACAATTCATCCATCATGGCTTCTAAATTTGACAAACTTTCTCATATAACTAGTCATGTGATGTGAACAACTACTATCAATGACCCAATCTTTCTTTTCAGCTTGTGAGATTAGCACACTATCTTCTCTAATTTATCTATCAAGATCATCCTCCTTCATAGCTACAAATCCTAAGTCAACTTCACTCTAGTTTTCATCAGATTCTTCTTCCTCTTCTTCTTCATTAACATATAAACAATTTCTAGGTATTATAGACTTGAATCTTCCCTTATACTTTCTTTCTCTTTTAGGAAACTTAGATGCATAATGATCATATTCATTACATGTACGTTTAAAGATATTTTGACCATCTTTTTCTCTTTCCACAAGAAGAGCTACTTCTTCCTAGATCTTTTCTTCAATAGACTTGCTTGCTAACAATATCTCCCTGTGCTTTTGTGTTCTTTTCTAAACCATGTTTGGTATTTAGTGCACTAAATGTTGTCTCAACCTTTGTTAATTCTCCAAATTGTTTTAGATCAAGTTCTACAGCTTCCAATCTACTAGGTAATGTTTCTTTGGTAAAAATAGTAGTACAAGGTATCATCAGCTGAATCATTTGTGCTACTATCTTGAAAGGTGGTGCAAGACTTTTAAGGATCTTCCATATCACTTCATTATTAGATTTCTTTCTATCAAGAGATGTGATTCCTACAACAATCTCATATATTTTGCCAATGTAGCTTCTTATAGATTTGTCTTCCATCATTCTAGCATCCTGGAATACACAATAGAAATTTTGCAATCTAACCCTTTTTGCATGTGTACCACCCTCATAATTAGCCTCTAAAGTTTTCAAAATTTCATGAGATGTTTCGAGTTATTTTACCTTACTATACTCACCTTCAGGTAGAGCTAACAATATTTCTTCTCTTGCCCTTCTATTGCACATAAATACTTCTCTCTATTCCTTAGTGCAGGTTTCAAGATTGTGTTCTTTTGCAATGTTCTTAGATGCCTTTGTTACAAGCCAAAATCCTAGACTCGTGCACAAGAGATAACCTTTCATTTTATCCTTCCAACTTTCATAGTTTGTACCATCAAATCTAGGACTTTCCTTTCTAAATTTTTTTTTCATTAATCACCCAAATTTGTTAAAGTTCCCTTCAAGGACCTGAAGCTCTGATACCAATTTTTAGAAATAGTAGTCCACTAATATAACTAAGAGGGTGGTCAATTAGTTATATAAGTATCTTAAACATTTAACCTTTTAAACAAACTCAACCATTCAATCAAAGTAAAATGTAACTATAAAGAGATGGGCATACACAATTACACCAGATATGTTGACTAGGGAAAACCCTAGTGGGAATAATGCCCACATAATAATGTACTAATATGAATATTCTTTGTTAGAGGATGGACCCTATTAAGAGTCTATTACAACACTCACTATAAAGAGTCCATGTTAGGAGATCTTGAATCCCTATTAGGAGATTCCAACCCTATTAGGAGTTGTAAAAGGCAATTGAACACACTATCCAAATAGCTTCAGAATTAGATCAATGAGCCCACTATCCAATTGATCTCGGTATGATTTCTTTTTATATAGCAGATGCGAGACAATCTTTCACTTCTTCCTCTATTTAGTAGGTTAGACTTCTTCATCTTCAGATCATGCAATCAAATATGGAACTTAGTATCCATCAACAATAACCCTTAAGGTCACTTACATGCATTAGAAAATCACTCTGCTCTGCTACTTCACAATAAATAATTCTTCTCTGCTTCTCGATCTCAATCTTGATATTTAAAAATTAGAAAACATCTTTCTTTTATACCACACTCAATATTAAATCCTTGAGTCAGCTTCACATTTTATCATATGTTAATTAAATGAAATGCACATTTAATTAATGTTGCCAGCTCATAGTTATACCCAAAATTATACATGTGTGACTTTTTTACCTACACACTTGCTAACATCATTAATGGTCAGTGTACTACCTTCAGTTAACTGTGCAACCCTTCATTCCAAATACAATGTATTGTATCAATTATACAATATAAATTGTTTTCCCAATACTTTGTTTCATGCGGTTCTCTATAAATCATTAATATTTTTTGTACTCTATTGATTCAGGATCTGCGCACTTGCCCATGTGTCCAATACATACTTAGTATGTGTTGGTAACTATGCTTAAGTAGATACATAATATAACATCCTTAATACAAGGATCACAGTTTTCTACTCTATCAATCTTTTCAAACTCATTACTATGTTGTCATCGATGACAAACATAGTCATAACCATGTTCTGAAATGCTGCCCCATAGCATCAGCATTCATGCTAACACACCATTGCATCTAGAGCAATGATTTGGTGAAAATTGACTATAACTTTGCCTATATTAGGCCATAGTCAAATTTGAGGCAATTCTTTTTGCAAATTGGCACCCAAAGGCTCAATTTGCAAGTATAGTATGATCTATTAGATCTGTACATTTTTTTTTTTAGATCTGTATTTATTGTTCTCTATAATTTTTAGAGCATTTTGTTTGATTTTTTTTTTTAGGCCATCAGGCCTATAGATAAATTGTTTTTGTAGGAGCTGGGTGGTGAAATCTTGGCCCCTACAGAGGAATGTTCTTCTAAATGTGGAAAATAATGACATATTCCTCATCTATTCTAGTAGCAAAATCCACAAGAATCTGACAACCCTCATCATAACCCAGTAGCCAAACAAACAAATGGCAAGCAGAATTCACACTCTAGTGGCCATTGTATTTGATTTATCTCCCATAGGATCTTTCTTTTAAAAGCTCCTTCCATCGCGGTGTGAGCAATGTGGGACTAAAAAACTAGCCAAACTTCCCACCCACTGAAACCGAAGATCCCAACTTGTCGGTGACTATAAAACATCCCCTGGCATTGTTGAAAACTCCTTTTTCAGTGTTATGGTCACTCTACGCAACCCCCCTCCCCCCCCCCCCCCCCCCCCCCATGACTTCATCGACCCTCACAATGTTCCCTCCTCCAATGAGGCCATCTCTTCTCTACCTCACCTATCGAGTTTATGGCTAATAGAATGGCATATTCTCAGCCCTCCATGTGGACCTCTAGTCCATGTCATCGACAATGCTATATAGTCAGCAGATACCATACAAGCCACATGGAACTGTCACACATCGGATCCATACATTACCATGTGGAATTGAGTCAAACCAACACTATAGCATACTAGAGGTGCCACATTAGCTAACACATGGCCCTTCCATGTCATCAGGGAGGCATCTTTTTTGTTGATGTCATCAAATCACTATCTTAAATTTTATGATTATTTGACTATCATTCATAGGCCCAATTGTACTACCATGATGGTCATTTGGATGTCAAATTTAACCTCATAGTTTTCTAATCAAAAGATTCAATTTTTATTTGATAGTCTGACTTTAGGAGGCCATATCTCAATCATCCGGGCTCCAAATTAGGTGCAATTTTTTAAAAATTCGGCTAGAATTTTCTAAAAAATTTAGTGGTGCTATTGTTTTCTAGTTTTGGTGCACAAATTTGTGAGAATCTATTGCTTTTGGTGATTGTTCCTATCCAATCATTCATTTTACAACTTCAAATGCTCCATACAGGCTCATTTGGACACATAATCAAGTTCCATTTTTTTTTTAAAGTGAATAATATTTTGTGTACTTTCTAGATATGCAATCAGATTATAGGCATGTGTGGTTAGAAATATCACTTTCAAAAATAGGTCCTTTCCTTGCATTGTATTACTTCAAAATTATTGTATTTCTAAGCTACATTATAAAGTTCAATATTTGAACTACAAAAGCAGGTTGTAAATAGAAAAAATTAGAAGTCAACTAAGTCCATTTTGACAAAGTGGCCCATTGTAATCGCACTATCTATAAAGCACCCAATCATGCATTTGTGGGGGTTGATTAATTATTTTCACATTTTTGGGGGGTGTCATGGAGTTTTGTCTCACGTGTTAGTTTGGTGTTAGACCGAGGTTAACAAAGAGGAACTATCAACAATAGACTTCCTTGATAATTGATCATCTAAGAAGAGAGCATAGTATTTCCTTATTTATGTTCCAACAAACTATAGTCTTCCATTGATCTGCCACCTATTAAAATAATTTTGGATGTCATTTATTTCAGTGTCAATCATTATTTCTTTGAAGTCATTGACAAGTTCAATGATCCTTATGACATTTGGATAGGTCTTTGGAAAGCATATGGAGATCCAACAATTCATCCATTTCCAAAAGACATTCTATCTCAGTCTCTCCAATTATAGTACCTTAAACTCTAGATGAGATCACACATCCTGTTGCTTCTGTTGATTCTATTGATCCAGTTTCAGCCCACATATGCTTATAATTTAGTGTAGCAGGAGATTCCGTGTCTTCCTATTTTAGCTTCATGGGATGACTTCCTTCTAGACATTGTAGGGCTATTTGTGGAGTCTTAAATTGAAGATGTGGGAGACATCATAGATAACATCAATCTTCTCTTTGTTGAGGAGACTTCTTCACTCATTACGAGGGCACACTCTGATCCTCAAACACTTGAACATTTTGGCACGATTGTGGACATTTCTTTATAGTAGATGGAGAAGACTTTTTCACTTATGAGGATTCATATCAATCTTTGGAGATTGTATTCCAATTTCCTCAAATATCATATCTTCTGAGGATTCTTCCTCTTATTTGGGGTATGTTCTCTACTATACCTATGGCACCATTTCTTCTTACAAGGAGGAACATCATTTAGCTTTCATGGTGCAGGTTCTTTAGTCATTGAGGAGCTTCTTTCATGGGTGTACCTAAATTATTGAGGGGAGGCAACATTTCTTTTATTTCTATATCTTCTATAAGGGTGCTTCATCATCTTTGGAGGTTGATTCAACTTCATACATGGACATGTTACCTTGTTTGCCATCTTATTTTGGACATCTACATTCCTCAAGGACTTGTCAACATATGAGTAGACTTTAGAGGCAACATCCACACCATACTACATATGGATCCCTCTTCCATCTTCCCATCCATAGTGGGAAGCATTATTGCACCTATACTTGGTGTATCTTCCTCCTAAAGGGAGAAATATTGTTTGTTGGCATTGGATTTTCTTTTTTCTTCAAACACTTATCATCAGTAGATCCCTCACTAAGGGGGGATTTCATGGAGGGATTCTCTATTATATAAGCATGATTTATGTCATAATGGGGGGTCTTGATTATTCCATTCATACATGTATCTTTCTTTATTGTACTTATCTCTCTTTTTGGGTGAGGATTTTTCCAGTGAGGTTTTCCCTCTTTCTTTTCTTGTAGAGAGATTGCATTGTACTTGGGTACCTAACATGGCCTAGTAGCTGGGACCCATTATGCATTTCATCATAGCTTTTGTGAGCTTAAGTGCATTCCATAAACTTACACTTAAGGGGGGGTGTTAGTGTAAATAATAATTATTTATACTTTACTTAAGTTTACTTATGATAAATGCATTATTTTATTATTTATTAGGTTAGAGAACTAGGATTTTGTGTAATCATATGAGTTGTCTTGTTGACAACATAGAAGTAAGCAATTCTATTTTAGCACATGGTGTCTATAACACTAGAGTATGCATAATCAAATGAGTTGTCATGTTGACAACATAGTTGTTTGTACTCTTAATTAAGCACATGGTGTCTACAACATAATTTTATGTGACATACCTTTTTAGGTTTATCCTCTCATCATTACGCTAACTCCTTTGCTTAATATAGGATAACCCACTCTTGGTGGACATGTGATTAGTTGTGAGGCTTATCATGTTGCTAACTCCTAGATATTCTAGAAGCATTCTAGAGGCCTTTATATATAGGATTCTAGTGTACTTGACAATCAATCAACATCAATTGAATATCATATTGTTATTCTAATCATACTATGTTGGTCTATTTTGTGCTAGCTATTGAGCTTCTTGGTCTTGGGTGATTTTTCCCTATGGAAAATTCTTACAATTACCACTTTCCTATTTTGAATCACTTCAAGAATCCTAACCGCATTTCCTTCCCATTTCTATTAGTGCACTCATAGGAAGATTGTATTTTTAAAGCCAAGAGGAAATGTGAGGAGGGTAATACTTTCTACCTTATCCATTAGGTACTTACAAATAACATGTTTATTTAGTATCTAGCCCAAAACCTGCCACTCTTGGTTAAATCTCTATCCTCTATCACCCGCACAAGTCTCCTTAGACCCTAGCCACAAGAAATTCAAGAAAACCCTTGGCCTTAAGGTCAAAATTGACCATGAGATTAAAATTAGTCTCATAGAGTCAGATTTAGATACTAGAAATGGTACATAGAGTGCCAGGAGAGAACTAGTAAGCCTCTCCAGCCAAAGAAATATAAGTCCCCCCTCAAGCATGGTTCCACCTCTGAGTCTTCTGAAAGTGATGTCAAACTTGCAAGAAAGAAGAGACTAACTTAGGACACCAAGCCTACTCCCATTCCTCTGAGCCCTTCCCATAGCTATAACACTCTAAAGGCTATCCCGGCTAGAAGTGGGAGGAAGATATCACATTCCCAAGGAAGGAAACAACCAAATATTTTGGGAAGAAAGGGAAGAATAGCCAAAATAAGGTGAGAATTGAAAGACTCAGGTAGTCTATGAGGGACCTAGTGGACAACCAAACTGGTATCTACAAAAGATTTGAAACTTTGGTTTTGCAAATGAATATAGAAAAGAAGGACATGGGTAAAGCTAACAAGAAAACATGATATAATTATAGGTTTTTGACAAAGGATTGGCTAAAGACCATCTTGGAAAAACTAGTGCAGGTAGAATGGGAGGATGTAGATAAGGATGGGCCTAATGAAAAGAAGGAGACAAGCATGGGTAGGAAGACGACAACTAGTTCTAGTTTTCATATTTATTTTTGTTTTTATTTATGCTAGTAACTATGAACTTGGTTCTAATACTATGGATTTTAGTTCTGATATTTATTTGGATCGATTTTCCTTCTACCATTTTCTCCGCCATATGTAAAACTTTTTTTGGGGTTTGAAAATAGAAGGAAGATAAAGTTTGTGAGAGAACAAGAAACAGGTGCAGGTTTTGTGAACTAGAGGAAATAATCGTTGGGGAGAGAAGTAGGAAGGAGCTGACGGGGGAGGTGAACAACTAGAGAAATAACCCAAAGGTATGGCATAAATTGGAGAAGGGTGGAATTAAAAAATTCATGGAAAAAATCCATGGATTCAATAATGAGGTCACCAATACAATGGTAAAATTGATGGGATTACATTGTAGGTTGATGTGGATTTGATTGCCTAGGTTGCAGAGCTCTCCTTGGAGGGGATAAATTTCTTTAGAGACAAGAAAATGTTAGCCAATGAAGTCAAGGACTTTGTGAAGGATGAGAATGAAAGGAAGAAACTTGTGAAGATTGAGACATACTATGAAATAGAGTCCATTAAAAAGCTCTGGAGGTATGTCTTAAGAGTTATTGTTGAATATATATTCCTGGATACTAGATTCGATACGGTCAAGAATCATCATTTTGTGTTGTTAAATCACTTTAGTCATGGAACAAAGATTTCTTTTCCTTTTTATCTTTTCACCTCCATGAGCAAGAGCATTGAGGTTTTTAAAAAGAAACCCACTACTAACCCTAGCCTTCATGAGGGGTTGCTCCTTTTGGTATATGAGTACTTAAAGACTCAGACCAGGGGCAAAACCCTTGGTGGAGCTAGAAATGTTGTTGAGGAAATTGAGAGCTCAAATTCTAGGGAAGTTCATAGCATAAATTTGGAAGATGAGGAAACTTCCCCATCTAAAGGTAAGAAATCTAAGGAAGGGGAAAAAGTTTCCCCCTCTACCTAAATGGCTCCTAGCAGAAAAAGCCCCAGGGGTTTAACCCCTAACTCCCCCAAGATTGAGGAAAAAGAGGAGGAGGAGCATAGTGTTGAAGAAGAGGATACAAAATTAGAGGAAGAGGTGAAGGGGGAGGACAATGAGAAGATTGAGGAGGAAATGATAGTTACACCAAGGAACCCCAAGAAAAGCAAGGCTAAGGAGACTTCAATATTGGAAGATATAAAAGACTAGACTCCTTTACTCTTAAGCCCAGTCCCTAACATTTCTTTACTACAGGGGAAGATAATTTGTCTAGTGGAAGACAATGTGGAGGTGGTTTTGAAAGACAAGAGGGGATCATGGAGAAATTTTAAATCAAAAATGGCAAAGATGGGGATAGTCAAAGAGGCGATGAACCCCCAGGTGATGAAGAAAAAAGATGGTAAAGTCCATTTTGATGAACTTCTTGACCTGACTCTTGTTGCTATCTCTAAAAATGTGAGAGAATATGGGCTCAACCTCCTCAACAATGCTAAAAATAGTATGATAGATAATTTTTTCTCTATCAAATGGCAATTTCATGAGATAGAAGAACTCTAACGAGAAAGCGAGCTAGAAGCATGGTCACATGAAAAGAAGCGACCAAGGACACCATGTTGACCAAAACGACAGTATCTCAGTGATTGAAAAAAGAGTTCTAAGGATGGAGACTTCCAATTAGAACCTAGCTAACTAGGTGATTGCAACTTTGAACACCCTGAATTAGAACATCAATAGTTTTGGTAATTCTCTAAAGGAAGTTGGCTTTGGCAAGGAAAAAGAAGACAAAGCCAGTATGGACTGTGGGAAAACTTAGGAAGAAAAGAAAGAGACTAGGGGACTGGCAGATGATCAGAACTAGGATCAAGCAAGTGTAGCCAACCGGAAGGCTAGTGAAGCTCCAGAGACTCTGTAGGTTCTAGATAGGGAGAACTAATATTTTTAGTTTTCATTTTTTGTTTTTCCCTTATATAGAGTTACTGATTTTTATATCCTAGCCATGACCCTATCTTTTGGTTTTGACTTTTTATAAGCAGATACATACTAGCTAGACTTTACTTTTTATTTATATTTTTGTTATTATGTAAAACATTTGGATTTCAGAATCCCTGTAAAACCTATTTTACTTATCAAAAACTATGAACTTGGTACCCCATAGGGTCTTTTTCTTTAGGCTGAGGATGTTCAAAGGGGCTTGTAGTAGAGATTTTTTTGGGTGCCACTATTCTGTTTCACAATCTTTTCTACAAATTAGTTTAAGGACTGATAGTATTTTTAATTATGCTATGGTTATTTCTTGTTTTTTGGAGTTTAAAGTTGGCATAGGGTAGATGATTGGGAGGTGACCTCTGGCTAATTATTCAACCTGTTTGTACTTTGGGGTCAACCCCTTGTCTTTTTGGCTACTCTCTAATACTTCAAACTCTCTCTCTCTCTCTCTCTCTCTCTCTCTCTCTCTCTCTCTCTCTCTATATATATATATATATATATATATATATATATATATATATATATATATAAGGGTTGATGTTGCAAATTAGATATGGCTTTTTACACAATTGTCTTTTTTCAATAAAAAAGTTTTTGTTTTAAATTTCTAAAACAAATCTATTCATCGTTAATTTTTTTTTTTTTGATATTATCTATACTTGTACATATATTTTTAGGTATAATGTATGGTCCTTTTTCAAATCCTTCCTTGATCAAAACACATATTGAACACACGATCCCCATAGAAGTTTTTTTTTAAAAGAGGGAATTTGAGAAAAGTTTGTGGAAGTCTATCATAATAAATGGAGATTATTTAGTAGGAACTCATGGTAGCTCTAGAAGTAGGCAATGGAAGTGTTCATCTTGTGAGAAGAATAAGATTGGCTCCATTGCATGTGTTTGAAATCATTTATTAGGAGTCGAAAAGAATGAACAAATGATAGTTTGCACCAAATTTCCCAAAGATAAAAGAGTTTATTTTATTCAACAATTTAATTAGTAGACTCTTTATATCCTATTGGGGAGAAGTCAAAAGATCAAATAGGGATGCCACAAACTTTAACTAATTCTTCTTCTATTTATGAAACTCAAAATGGGAAAATGTTTGATGCTATAGATAGAAAGAAAGTGGATGCAACTATTGGAAGACTTTCCTTTGGTTGTGGAATGTCATTTAATATAACTAGGTCTCTTTTATTGAAAGAGGCTATAAGTATGGTCAATAAGGTGCCTAAAGGATATGTGCCTCCAAGCTATGAATAACTCTGTACAACTATTCTAGATGGTGAGAAGAAACATATTGAAGAAAGGCTATAAAATTTCTAAGGTACTTTGTCATATACAAATCTTTCCATAGTTTTAGATGGATGGGTTGAGATTGCACATCAGCCATTGATTAATATTCTTGTTTCATCACCAAATGGTAATTTTTATCAAATCTCATAATACTTCAGGTCACATGAAAGATGCAAGATATTTGGCCAGTCTTTTTCAAGAAGCAATTAAACAAGTAGGGAGAAATAATGTTCTTCAAATTATATCTGATAATGCTTCAAACAATGCTTTGGTAGGAGAGTGGATTGAAGATGAATTTCCAAACATTTTTTGGACACCTTTTGCAACTCATTGTATGAACTTGCTTCTTAAAGATTTGAACAATAAGATTCCTTGGATTTGTGATATAGTTCAAAATGTTAAAAATATACAACATTTTATTATAAATCACTTTATGTCACATGCTATATATATGAAATATGCTTTTTTGTAGCTACTTAGATGTGTAGAAATCTGATTTACTTCAAACTTTATTATGGTTGACCAAATTTTAAAGATTAAACAAGCATTGAGGCAAATGGTCATGTCTACTAAATGGGAGAGATCAAGGGATTGATCAAGTGTCAACAACCAAGCATGTATGAGATTTCTAATCTCATAATTGGTAGTGATTCATTTTTACTTTGGCAATGAGCAGGTGATCTTTTGGCACTTTCTTGGCTTTTCTTCATGTCCTTCATCTTTTTGATAATGATAAAAAATGCATGGGAGATGTGTTTGAGGAGCTAGATCAAATGAGGGAGAACATAAAAGACATGTTTATTGGTGGGCCATTATCATTTGATCAAGAGACACATGATATTGTTTCGGAATGTGGTTTACAAAGATGCAAGATGCTTCATAGTCCTCTTCATTTAGTTGGATTTTTACTCAATCCAAAATGGTTTGACAAAAGATCATGGTTAGATGATGACATTTCTATAGGCTAGAAAACATTGATTGATAAAGTATATTTAAGTAGAAAGGATCATACTATAGTCCTAGACAAAATGTCAAGTTATATTGATGGAATAGATGATTTTTCCCATAAATATGTTCCATTTGATTGATTGAGAATGAAATCCAAATCATTTTGGGAGAATTATGGAACAAAAACACCACTACTAAAAAATATTGCAATTTGTGTGTTATCTCGAGTAGATTTTTGCATTATTAGTTTCATGGTCTTGATTAAATTTATTTAATTATTAATATATTTTTAAATGCTAATGTTATTTTCTTTTATTTTATAAAATATGTTTCAAGTGCTTCTACATGTGAAAGAAATTGGAGCCAGTATGTCTTCATTCATTTTGTGAAGTGTAATAGGCTTGGCAACAAAAAAGCAGAAGATCTTGTGTAATTTCATCACAATCTTTGATTTTTTTCTTGAGCTTCTATTGTTTAAAAATCAGGACCCCATAGGATGTGGGATTTGTAAGTAAAATCAGCAACAAGGAATATAACTTTTTCCACATAACCCATAATAGATCTAAAATTAACACGGAATTAAAATCCATATGCAAGAGAATAGACAACATACCCAAAAAAATTGTGACACAAGATATGCCCTGGGAAACCCTCATTGAGGGAAAAACCTAGCCTCCAAAAGCATCCATCACCATGTATTATTCAGAAAAAACACCATTGCAATACAACCATGGAAGCCTTCAATGCCATAGCCACCACCGAGCAAACTATGTGAACAAGCAAGAATCCACACATCCCATGCCATGCTTCCAACCTTCACAAATGCTCCCTTGGCTGACCTATCAAGCCTTGTCTTGCTCGACTCTTGCCTTTTTCCCTTCTCACTATCACACTCTACAACAACTACCCTTGTGGCTGCTTATATAGTAGCAAGTCTCACAAAACCACTAAGCGATATTACATAAACCATGTGCTACCTAACCCACTAACCCCACATTTGATATTGGGCATTTAATTATTTTCTCCAATATTAAATAATTACATAAAATATTATCACAATGTTACGATACAACTCATCAAGTATATCCCATGGGAATCTTTACATGTTACACGTCCATCTAGGCACAATATTACATAATAAAATAAAATAATACAATATAACAATATTATGCAATGTGTGCAACACCCATTATCTCAACAGGATTATGGTGGCTCAATAGAATTCCTTGAAGATAATGCAAAAGAAAATTTACTCAATGTTGCAAAGGAGAGAGGCGAGACAAGAAAAACCATTGCTTGAACATTAGGGCAAGACTGGAGGTTTTCTCCACCCAACACCTTCCTACTGGTGCACTTAGTAAGCTAGGTTCTAAATAGAATTTTTAGATTTTAGTGATTTTTTAATGTGTTATTTTATGTAATCACAAACAACTATGATTATTTTATTTTCTCTATAATATTAATTGTCTTTATTTTATTGTCCATTATAATCTACAAACTTTAATTTAAGCCTTGTGTTTAATTATATGAATAAAATTTATTATGTGTTATACTTTAAAAACTTTAAAATCATGCATCTTTACTTATAATATAAATAAATTAAGATATATGTATATATGCTGAAATCATGTATGTGTGTGTGAGAGAGAGAGACATGCAAGTTATATATTAATTCAAATTATATATGAATTATATGCAAGTTGTACACACACACATACCATTTCTTTTTTGTAACTTTCAAAAAATTTCTTTCTAGTTGCGTTGCCATTGTCATTACATTTCTCATTTCTTGTTTCTGGTAACTATGCACGCATGTTTGTTTTCCATGGGCACAAATACACATGAAATTAAGAATGAATTGTCCATTCACTATTAGCTTGTGATAGCTTATGTATTTGTAATGAATAAAATTCTAGCTATTAAATTAAATTTAGCTAGATTGGGAACTTGTTAAGAATTAACTAATCAATAGAGACTGTATTGAATGATTGTTAAAAATAAATCAATAATGAGCTACAATTTGAGAGATGGCTTATTTTGCAAGCTTACAGAAATCTCTGCTGATATTGTCCCTTCTTTGCGACATCTATTGAACAAGGCTCACTTGTCCTCATATGATGGCATGTATAAATACTTTCAAAGGTTGTTACATTATTTTTCTTGGCCTCTTCTATAGAAGGAGATTGGTAAGAGAAAGATTATTATGTGAATTCTGGCCCAATGTAATACAAATATTTCAAATATCCCATAACAAATGTGAGCCTAACATGGATCAATCCTATTATGTCACTATGTCTAAGCTAGGGCCTATATTTGGCTCCATTTGGATAAAAATAGGATTTAAAACCAAAATTGCATTACAAGTTAAGTATTACAAGCCATACACAACTTTTTGAATTTGTTGATCCATTTTTTTTTTGCATTGTTATTCTTTCTGATTTCACAACTTACATTATTTGCAAAAAGCAAAACCACTACTTGCCTAGCTGCAATGAAACTTTTTAGACACAAGCCAAGTGGCTCTCTGAATCAGCCTTCACAATTTTTTTTTGCATATAAATTGGAATTTTAATTACCTTTGTCTAAGTAGGGAGGAATGATGAGGTACCAGAAGAAAGTGCTATGGCACTAGATCAAATCTATATTTTTTTGATCTAGACATTTTTAGTTCCTATTGTAGCAAGAAACTATTGCCAAGGGTAAAAAATTTAAAAATGATTAAACTTATATGCCTCTAATGAATCAGAATATAGGTTTTGTTACATAATTTTTAATTTCATAGCATGCTTCGAAAAAAGTTGCACATTTTTTACCGAATATTTTCATGGAGAACATTTTCTTCACCTATGATTGGCTTTGGAAGAGGTTTGTAGGAGTCACTCCAAAATCAAGACAAGAGAAGGCACCAGCTTTGAAAAGACAGTTGTGAAAAGTCATGCATTATAGTGATTGCAGGAGTTGACATTGAAAATGAAAATATAAGCTCACACTTCTTTTGAGGCTTCTCATAGAATTGTAGAGCTCTCTATGGATGATTTATTCTCATGCATTACCTTCTATCTCCATGTGTACTCTAGACTCTTCTTTTAATATCTTCAATATTTGGATTGACAGGTCACAAAAACTTTTCTTTTCAAATTGTTTGTCACTACGATTGTTTGATAGTTGGTTTCATTGTATTGACACATGTACAAAAATTTTGAGCATTGGAGTTTATAGAAATCTCAGTTGGTTTTGTTTGTGAGAGCTCTTATAGATTGTTGGGAAAATTTTCTATTTGGACATGTTAATGCTGAAGCTAAGAGCATATTAATATAGAGGTGGGTGTTACAAGTTTCACAATTCAAACATGGACATTCCAAGGGATTTTTTAAGAAATGACTAGAAGCTTCCCCTCTATGTTAACATTTTGTTTCCCTTTTTTCTCATTAATGGAAATGCTTTCCTTGTATCCATACCAAAGTGCCATTATTTTTCCTTCCCAGAAATAGAAAATGGAAAACAAGAATCAACACCATATTTCTCTTAGACAATTTTTTTACATATTGGTATTTGGCTTTTGTTTTGGAGTTTAGTTATTGGGTGGATATTTATCTCTCTGGTAATTGATTTCAACCCATTGTTGAGTTTTTTTGGTTTGTCATGTATAACCAAAAAAAAAAATTGCTCTTTCTTTCATGGTAAGATCTTTTAAACACTTAATTGATTTCTCAAAGCCCTACATGCATAAATATTAAGTTGGTCTTCAGGCACTGAACGGATTTCAACTAAGTTGATGGAAAACTAAATCTTTGACAAGTTTTTGGCTAGCCTATTTTCATGGATTCATCCATTATTTTTCCTTAACAATTAGTAGCCCTTTTTTTTAATTGAATTATATAGATGATGTCATTGTTTGACTTGCATACTTGTTTATCTTATTTTATTTCTAGCTCTTTCCTTTTTGGGAAAGATGGTTGCTTTCAACTGTGATTTTTCTTTTGCAATTTGAGCATCACCAAAACCATCTTATCTACATTAGATATATTCCTCATCAGCATTCTAGTTCCCTATTAGAGTAACATGTTTTCTAATTCTCTTAATATCATTCTCTAATAAATGTTATCATTTGTCGTCAGATGGACACGATGTAGTGTGAGATTTAGGTCTTGGATAGTCCTTTTCAAATTAATATTATTTCCTAGATATTCTGAAGCCAACATTTTTCTATGTAGTTTCTTTCTATTGAAACTGAGATGCCCCACTATTTATTGTTGAGGCATCCTCAAATTTTGTTATATCAATTGAACTCTTTTCCCTTAATTCAGTGGTCGTCTCTATGTTATGAATTTTCACATGCTTGCAGGATTGTGAAGCATCTCCTAAATATTTAATTTATTGTATAAGTCCTTCAGCCTACAAAAATTTAGGTCAGAAGGACTTCTAGGGATCCTCACAGAGCATAGGTGCACAAATAGGTGGCAGTTGAGAACACATATTTATCTATTTTGGCATTAGGTGGAGCACGCGTAGTAAACACCTCATGTAAATAGAAGAGATGTGGACATGTAATAGACTAACCATTTTTGTTGAACATTGGAATTGTTTAATGCCAGACCTAGATGAAAATAGTTGAGGGTTTCCTATCCTTAATTCTCCATCGTAGATGGACATGATGAAAGATTTAAAAATTATGAAGCTGTGTTGTGAACCCAATGCAATATTCCCTCCCTCAACATTTCTAGAGCTTTCTCTCATTTAAATTTGAAGGACATGCTTCTCAGAAGAGCCCTTCTTTATGCTTCTGGGTGTGACTCCTGTGAGGGTGATTTGTCCAAGACTTCGTTAGTTAATTAGAAAAGTTTAGTTTAGTTTTGTGCTCTTTGACCCCTCTTCCATAGAACATGATGTAAGTTTGGCATCTTTCTTTTTTCACCGTACTTTGGGCTAGATGCATGGACTAGTGTGTCTTTTGGTTTCTAAATCTTTTGACCTCAGATATTCAATTCTTGGACTTTAGTAGTTTATTGAAATATTATCTCTTTGCAGAAGCTCAATCAAATTAAGTGACTCGAGCTAGGGAAGGGGGAACTTGAATCTGCCCTCAAACTTTAAGAGAAGCACTTACATTCATTAAAAAAAATCTCTAAGGGATTTTTCTGTTTGGAAAGCTAAATAAAAGTGTTTGGATCAAGAAAAATGCGATATAAATTTAAGGAACTCAGATTTCTCAGATTGGGTGGGGATATTTATGCTTTATGGCCATCAAATTTGGAGTCACTTGACAGAATGACTGTGTTTCATGGCCCAATATTTAAAGGTGATTTGACACTATATCAGGCAAGTCATCACTTATTCTTCCATTAATATATGTCTATTTTGTAGATTTACTACATGATATCGGAGAAATTCCTTACCATAGAATTATAAAACAGACACAGTTGCCCAAGAAGCTACAGTTAATTAGAGCCATTGCACAATCCCATTGTGAGGAATCTAAACCTGGGAAAATCATTCAAATTTCTTCCTTACAAGAGTTGGGTTAAAAAGAATTAAGACATAAGATCAATGACTTTTATGCTATTGGAAGCAATTAAAGGTTAATGCTTGGGGGTAAATTACATCTCAAAAATTGGTTTTCAACTTTGTTGAATTTTCTTGAGATTTTCAGCCTTGTTGAAGTTTTGTGAGTTAATTTTAAAAATTGATAAATTCTAATTGCAGAGACCGCACTCCACCGAACTCTTAATGAGTTTTAACTTCTTCTCTCTTTATCTTTTATCTTTCAAACTTTCTTGCACTTAGCAAGAACTATGCTGCAGTGTAGCTCTTGTTAAAACAGTGCTCAATTTTATATTTGGACTCATTTTGAGTTAAATAATGTTCTTGTGCTCAAAATATATAAATCATCACTATTCAGACAAAAATATTCTTGTAATATTGGTCACACATTTTGCACATCCTGCTCCAGCTATTTTCTTCACTTTCTCTTTTTTCCCAAAACATCCTTGCCAATATTTGACAAGAATTTGGCTGAGTTGCACCACTTGTTAAAAGTGGTTTACCTGTCCCAACAAATTGTTTCAATTTGTGATATTGCTATCAGGATTTAACTGTGTGATTTTTGAGTCAAACTCATTGACCCATATTTCATGAGTAGTGATTCAACATGAATCCATCTCTCATGATAATAAATAGAACACTTAGCACTCATTGGATCTAGGTGATGCTCACAGGGGTGAAGCATCGGGACTTCCCGGGAGGTCACCCATCCCAGTGCTACTCCAACTTGAGCGCGCTTAACTATGGAGTTTCCTCCATGATTAAACCCAAAGCTTGCAACCCCATTTCCAATATTGTTTCTAAGTCATCGACATTATCAAAGTTTCTTGGACGGGGCTTAGTTCTACGAGTCTGTAGTGCATAATACCTAGATTGTGATGGATTGACGCCGCTTGAGATGAAAACAAATTCGAGGATGTTATGAGTGACGATGAGGAATCGGTGGAGCGTTGTACGTGAAAAGAAACTGTACGTGAGGTCGAGCTGGCTACACACTATTGCCGCCACAATCGTATTAAAGTATCGAAACAAATTTCTTCTGGGGTTGCTGATAAAGTCGAATCTCTCTTGCACAAGTACAGAATCGACATGCATCATGCGACTGCTGTTAATGATGTGATGCTTCTTTGCATTCTTGTATTTTCAAAAGGTAGGCTTCATATTTCAATAAAATGATGTAAATCTCGTGAACTTTCGAATGTGCAAAAACTAGTCGCTGATATCACCGAGATATCCCAATAAAATAAAAATAAGAGGTATATCTGTAAATAAACTAAAAAGTTATGCTGAAATGATGAAAAACAAGCTTTAAGATTCAAATTGGAGATAAGAGATCGGATACTTTTTTTAACGTGAAGCTAATATACCAATTTCATTTTGGTTAGCATAATAATGTTTGTCGTTCAATAGATGTATCAATGGAAAAGTGGTGATGTAAAATAATTACGCGCTCACTTATAGGTATACAAATCCGATTGAGAGAAAATCCATGAATTGGGAAGAAGTGTCATTCCTAATAGATTGGTTTAGAAATATTTCACTTGATTTGGAAGATTTGCAATTATTATGATATTAACTTAAAATAAACGATACTTATGTTATATTTATTTATTAAATAATCTTAAACATTTATATAAATGAACAGTTACACTGAAATAAAACAAATGCAATTCAAAATATATTATAATCTAAGAACTTGTAAATGTCAAAAAAGTTTTTTTAATTACAAATATTAAATTTATAATTTTAATAAATAATTATGAAATATATATTTGATGAAAATGTGTTATCATCTACATATATATCTTCTAGAGTGTTAACAAGAATTGTTAAAATTTCATATAATATGTTAGTTTTAATATTATGATATTATGTAATTATTATTAGAATAAATAAAAATTGCGGCGGGGGCCCTAGCTTGGTTGGCTAAATCTTCCCTATTGCAGGGGGTTGGTCACGGGTTCTAGTCTCCCTCGTCCTCATGGTATCGGTAGGTGTGTCACGTCAGCGCTATCGGTCACGTTAAAAAGTTTACCCGACACACTGCAATTTATATGGGGGGCCGTGCTGCACCCAATTCCTGCAGTCTAATAAGCCAATAGTGGCATGTTGTGATGGTTAAGTTGTTGAGTTGTTATCCTTGACATCAAGGTTCAAATCTAATGGGGATGAGGTCCCCCGTTTGTGGCCTCACTGGTTCATAGCTTCAGGTAAAAGCATTTACCCCTCTTTAGAAAGAATAAATAAAAACTAGTACGTAAAAAAAAACAAAATTCAAAAATATATATATATATATATATATATATATATGATTAGTAAGAGGTTAAAATCAAGATTAATTATCACTATATGTTGTGATTAATTATTTTTATTATTTATTAAATTCGAGTAGACTCCAACACAAGATCTTCAAGATAAAAGACTCACAATTTACTCTTGTGTTACAGACTCTAAACCTATTATCAGATTATATGTTACTCATCTTGCTTTATTTATAATTATTAAAAAAAAATATTTAATTAAATAAATATTTATATATTATATTTATTATTTTTATACGTTAATATTAAAACAAATTTATAAATTAAATTAATTTAAAATATTAAATATTAATAAGTAGATCTTCAAGTTAATTGTTGTGAATAAATTATACTCACAGGAGATTAATTTTTAGAGTATGTAGATATAAAACTTCATTTTAATAAACTATTTATGTAAAAAAGTTGATCTTTGATGGAGTACTCATATCCCTTATGAATTTGACATAAGGGAAAAAATTGAAATTGTAATAATAATGTTGACTGTAAAATAATAACTATAGAAATAATGAAAGTAATGAAATTAAAAGTGCATGAAAAATATAGTCATGAATTGTTTCCATTGTCTTGTGTATCTTCTCCTTCATTTCAATTTAGTGATCACAAATATCTTTGTGTCTTTTTTATTTGATAAACACTTTCAACATTATTATACATCTAATATACAATGTAGATAGATTATCTGTACATTAAAAAAATTCTTATGTAGGTATTAAATGGTACACTTTAAACTACATATAATTATTTGATTAAATTTAAATTTATTCATGTATCATAACAAAATAGTTTATAAATTTATTTATTGGCTACTGAGTAGCACTTTTAAGTATTTTTTTATAGAGAGAATATGGTTGTACAAGGTTTACAAACTACTTTATCTTTACATCTATGTCTTGTAGCTAGCCTAAGTAAAGTTCTCTTTTTTTTATCTTCTTACTAGCAATATCTACTTCATGAATAGACTGTGAATTTATTATTACCACTTTCATAGTTTGAATCACTTTAAGAATCTTGACCACATTTCCTTCATGTTTATGTTACTACACTCATTGGAAGATTGTATTTTTAAAACCAAGAGAAAATATGAGGAGGTTAAAACTTTCTACCTTATCCATCAAGGGCTTATGAATAAATTATTTATCCAACATCTATCTCAAAACCCACCACTCTTAGTTAATCTTGTGGCCTCTATCACCCCCAAGTCTCCTTGGACCCTAGCCCTAGCCCTAGCCACAAGAAATTCAAGAAAACCCCTGGCCTAGAGGTCAAAATTGACCTTGAGATTAAAATTAGTCTCATAGAGTCAGATTTAGATACTATAAAGGGTACATAGAGTACCAAGAGAACTAGTAAGCTTCTCTAGCTAGAGAAATTTAACTCCTCCCCCAAGCATGACTCCACCTCTGAGTCTTCTGAAAGTGACGTCAAACTTGTGAGAAAGAAGAGACTGCCTTAGGATACCAAGCCTATCCCCATCTCTTTGAGCCCTTCCCATATCCCTAACACTCTAGAGGCCACCCCAATTGGAAGCAAGGGGGAAGATATCACATCCCCAAGGAAGGAAACCACCAAATATGTTGGGAAAAAAGGCAAGAATAACCCCAATAAGACAAGAATTGAAAGACTCAAGTAGTCTATGAGGGACCTAGCGGACAACCAAACTAGTATCTATAAGAGATTTGAAACTTTTGTTGTGTTTTCTACCAAGGTCATGCACTTTGTAGCCACAACTCTCTACTTTTTGTAGATGAATACAAAGGAGGAGGACCTAAGAAAAGCTATCGAGACAATTTGATCCATATATGGCTTTCTAGTAGAGGATTTGCTAAAGACCATCTTGGACAAACTAGTTAAGGTGGAAGGGGAAGACGTGGATGAGGATGTGCCTGATGAAAAGAAGGAGGATAAGCATGGATAGGAAGAGGGTAGCTAGCCCTAGTTTTGATATTTATTTTTGTTATTTTTATGATCGTAACTATGAACTTGTTAGTCCATGAGGTCTTTTTTTTAGGCTTAAGAAGTTTAAAGGGACTTATAGTAGCAATTTGTTTTGGTACTATTGGTCTATTTTATGGTCTTTTCTGCATATTAGTTTGGACTAATAGTATTGTTAATTATGATATGGTTATTTCTTGTTTCTTGGAGTTTAAAGTTGGCATAGGGTAGATGACTGGGAGGTGACATTTGGCTGATTATTAGGCCTTTTTGTACTTTTCGTTCAACCCCCAGTCGTATTGGTTGCTCTCTAATACTTCAAAAGCTATAATTGTGTGTGTGTGTGTGTGTGTGAGCGCACACACACACACACACACACACACAAAGTAGTGATGCCACAATATTTAGTTGATTCTTCTACTTCTATTCATGAATCACAAATTGGGAAAATGTTTGATGCTATAGATAGAAAGAAGTAAATGCAGCTATTGAAAGAATTTTCTTTGGTTGTGGAATGTCATTTAATATAGCAAGTTCTCTTTTATGGAAAGAGGCTATGAGTATGGTCAATAAGGCACTTATAGGATATGTGCCTCCAAGTTATGAAAACTTCATACAACTATTCAAGATGGTGAGAAGAAGCATATCGAATAAAGGCTACAAGATTTTTGAGGTAGTTATTCATATATAGGTGTTTCCATAGTTCCAAATGGATGGACTAATATTACACATTGACCATTGTTTAATATTCTTGTTTCATCACCAAATGATATAATGTTTATCAAATCTCATCATACTTTGGGTCATGTGATAGATGCATCATATTTGACCAATCTATTTTGAGAAGTAATTTAATAGGTGTGGAGAAATAATGTTGTTCAAATTATAACTAATAATGCTTCAAACAATGTTTTGGTAGGAGGGTGGATTGAAGATGAATTTCCAAACATTTTTTGGACATCTTGTGCAACTCATTGTATGAACTTTCTTCTTAAATATTTGCACAATAAGATTCCTTGGATTTGTGATATAGTTGCAAATGCTAAAAAAATACAACATTTTTATTGTAAATCACTCCATGTCACATGCTATTTATAGAAAATATGCTTCTTTGCAGCTATTTAGACGTGTAGAAACTTGATTTACTTCAAATTTTATTATGGTTGACAAAATTGTAAAGGCTAAACAAGCATTGAGGTAAATGGTCGTGCTTACTAAATGGGAGAGATCGAGGGATCAATCAAGTGTCAACAGCCAAGCATGTGATAAGATTTCTAATCTCATAATTGGTAGTGGATTGGACGGGGATTGGTTCTATGAATCTGTACTACATAATACCTAGATTGTGATGGATTGACATCGCTTGAGATGAAAACAAGATGTAGATGTAAAATAATTATGCACTCACTTATAAGAGAATCATTCCTAATAGATTGGTTTAGAAATATTTTAGTGGATTTGGAGGATTGTAATTATTATGATTGTTTTATAACATAATTTCTATTAATGGAATAAAAACATGACTACTACAAAATAAATTGCAATTCGTGTGTTATCTCGAGTAGATTTTTGCATTATTAGTTTTATGGTGTTGATGAAATTGATTTGATTATTAATGTATTTTTAAATGCTAATGTTATTTTATTTTATTTTATAAAATATTTTTCAAATGCTTCTACATGTGAAAGAAATTGTGGAAAGTATGCCTTCATACATTTTGTGAAGCATAATAAGCTTGTAGTAAAAAAGATGAAGATCTTGTGTATGTTGATCACAATCTTTGAAATTTTTTTCATACTTCTACTAATTACAAATCAAGACCTCATAGGATGTGGGATTATGGTTGTCCAATGAATGATGGAAATGATGAATTGCCAATAGAAATCATTGAAGATGCTGAAGAGGAAAATTTACTCAATGTTGGAATGGAGAGAGGTAAGACAAGCCAAACCATTGCCTAAACTTTGGGGTGAGACCTGAGGTTTTCTCCAACCAACTCTTTCCTACCAGTGCTTTTAGTGAGTTGGGTTCTAACTAAGATTTTTAGATTTTAGTGACTTTTGAATATGTTATTTTATTTAATCAAAAAAAAATTATGATTATTTTATTTTCTCTATAATATTAATGGTCTTTATTTTATTGTACTTTATAATCTACACACTTTAATTTCATGTATGTGTTTAATTATATTAATAATATTTATTATGTTTTATATTTTAAATACTTTAAAATCATGCATATTAACTTATAATATGAATCAAAAAAGTATATATATATATATATATATATATATATATATATATATATATATATATATTGGTATGTGCAGGATCATGGTGTGCCAAAAAGTGGCAATATGAAAAAAAATAGAGTTTGAACACATCTAAAAGTGCTTCAAAATCCGCTCTGACTTTTTTTCACCTATCCAAGTACCAAACTTGGAAAGTAAGGCCCAAGCCTTATTGGATATTCGATTTGAGACCGAATATCCGATATGAGATCCAATATCCGATATCAGCGCCATAAAAATTGGAGGGAAAAGACACAAAAATTAGAGGGAAAAACAAATTTGTAAGTGATATAACTAATTTGAGTTATGAAATATGTAAAGATATAATATATAATCTATAAATATATAATATAATAACATAACTATTATATATAAAATAATATATAATCTATATTATATATATATATATATAACATAACGTAAAGATATAATATATAATCTATTAATATATAATAATATATTATGTTATTATTATTATTATTATTATTATCATATATAAATTATAATCTATAACATATTATTATTATTATTATCATATGTAAATTATAATATATAATATATTATGTTATTATTATTATAATCTATAAATGATATATATATATGATTGTTATACTATATTATTATTATTTTTACTATATTATTTCTAGTGGAGTCATTTATATGGGTCAAAAGGGCTCAGAGGATGACCTATGACCCCTTTGGACACATTCCATGATGACATATGTCCCTAAGGGATCCTAGGACCCCTAGGGACATTAAAATAGTTTATATGGGTCGAAGGGGGTCACAAGATGACCTATGAACCCTTTTGACATATTACAAGATGACATTTGTCCCTAGAGGACCTAGGACCCTAAGGGACATATTGGAATCATTGATATGAGTCGAAGGGGGTCATAGGGTGACCAATGACCACCTTCAACAAATTCCACGATGACATATGTCCTTAGGGGTCCTAAGACCCCTAGGGACATATTAGAATCATTCATATGGGTTGAAGGGGATAATAGGGTGACATATGACCCCCTTCGACACATTCCACGATGACATATGTCCCTAAGGGTCCTAAGACCCCTAGGGACATATTAGAATCATTCATATGATTTGAAGGGGGTCATAGGCTGAACTATGACCCCCATAGGGTGAACTATGAACCCCTTCGACAATTTACATGATCACATATGTCCCTAGGGGTCCTAGGACACCTAGGGACATATTAGAATGCTTCATATGGGTCAAAGGGGGTCATAGGTTGACCTATGACCCCCTTTGACCCATTAAATGATGACATATGTCTCTAGGGGTCCTAAGACCCCGTAGAGACATATTGGAATCATTCTTAGGGGTCAAAGGGGCTCATGGGGTGACCTATGACCCCCTTCGACCCATTAGATGATGACATATGTCCCTAGGGGTCTTAAGACCCCTAAAGACATATTACAATCATTTTCATGGGTCAAAGGGGGTCATAGGTTGACTTATGACCCTCTTCGACATATTACATGATGACATATGTCCCCAGGGGTCCTAGGACACCTAAGGACATATTAGAATGCTTCATATGGGTCAAACGGTGTCATAGGTTGACCTATGACCCCCTTCAACCTATTAAATGATGACATATATAGCTAGGGGTCCTAGGACCCCTAGGGACATATTACAATTGTTCTTATGGGTCAAAAGGGGTCATAGGTTGACTTATAATCCCCTCTAACCCATTACATGATGACATATGTCCCTAGGGGTCCTAGGACCCCTAGGGACATATTAGAATGTTTCATATGGGTCAAAGGGGGTCATAGGTTGACCTATGACCCCCTTCGACCCATTAAATGACAACATATATCCCTAGGGGTCCTACGACCCCTAGGGACATATTAGAATCTTTGACCCATTACATGATGACATATGTCCCCAAGGGTCCTAAAATTCCCAAGAACATATTAGAATCATTCACATGGATTAAAGTGGGTCGTAGATTGACCTATCACCCTGTTCGACCCATTACATGATGACATATGTCCCTAGGGGTCCGAGGATCCCTCGAGACATATTAGAATCATCCATATGGGTCAAAGGGGGTCATAGGTTTATCAATGACCCCTTTTGACCCATTAAATGATGACATATGTTCCTACCGGTCTTAGAACCCCTAGGGACATATTAGAATTGTTCTTATGCATCAACGGGGTCATATGTTTACCTATGACTCCCTTCAACCCATTAAATTACAAAATTTGTCCCTAGGAGTGCTAGGACCCCTAAGGACATATTAGAATCGTTCTTATGGGTCAAAGGGGGTCATAGGTTGACCTATAACCACCTTCGACCCATTACATGACGGCATATGTCCCTAGGGGTCCTAAGACCCCTAGGGACATATTAGAATCCTTCTAACTAGTCAAAGGGGGTCATAGGGTGACCTATGACCCCCTTCGACCCATTACCTGATGACATATGTCTATAGGAGTCCTAAGACCCCTAGAGATATATTAGAATGCTTCATATGGGTCAAAGCGTGTCATAGGTTGACATATGACCCCCTTCAACCCATCAAATGATGAAATATCTCCCTAGGGGTCCTCGGACCCCTAAGGACATATTAGAATCATTTTTATGGTTCAAAGGGGGTCACAGGTTAACCTCTGACCCCCTTCAACATATCACATGATGACATATCTCCTTAGGGGTCCGAGGACCCCTAAGAACATATTAAATTCATTCATATGGGTTAAAGGGGCTCACAGGTTAACCTCTGACCCCCTTCAACATATCACATGATGACATATGTCCCTAGGGGTCCTAAAACCTATAGGAACATATTAGATTCATTCATATGGGTCAAAGGGGGTCATAGGTCGACCTATGACCCTCTTCGACCTATTAAATGACGACATATGTTCCTAAGGGTCCTAGGAGCCCTAGGGACATATTAAAATAATTCTTATGGGTCAAAGGGAGTCATAGGTCTTTGACCATTTACATGATGACATATTTCTCTAGGACTCCTAGAACCCCTAGGAATGTCTTAGAATTGTTCATGACCCATTAAATGATGACATATGTCCCTAGTGGTCCTAGGACCCCTAGGGACATATTAGAATCTTTCATATGGGTCTAAGGGGGTCATAGGTTGACTTATGACCCCCTTCGACCCATTATATGACGACATATGTCCCTAGGGGTCATAGGACCCATAGAGACATATTGGAATCATTCATATGGATCAAAGGGGGTCATAGGTCAACCTATGACTCCCTTCGACCTATTAAATGATGACATATATTCTTAGTAGTCTTAGGACACTTAGGGACATATTAGAATCATTTGTATGGGTTAAATGGAGTCATAGGTTGACCTATGACCACTATTGACACGTTACATGATGACATATGTCCCTAGGGGTCCTAAGACCCTCACAGACATATTAGAATGCTTCATATAGGTCAAACGGGATCATATGATGACCTATGATCCCCTTTCACTCATTAAATGACAAGATATGTCCCTAAGGGTCTAAGGACCCCTAAGGACATATTATAATTGTTCTTATGGCTCAAAGGGGGTCATAGGGTGACCTATGAACCCCTTCGAAGCATTACATGATGATATATGGCTTTAGGGATCCTAAGACCCCTATAGGTATATTAGAATGCTTCATATGAGTCAAAGGGGGTCATAAGTTGACCTATGACCTCCTTCAACTCATTAAATGATGACATATGTCCCTAGGGGTCCTAGGACCTCTACGGACATATTAAAATCATTCTTATGGGTCAAAGGGGGTCATAGGTTGACCTATGACCCCCTTCGACCACTTACATGTCGACATATGTCTCTAGGGGTCCTAAGACCCCTAGGGAGATATTAGAATCATTCTTATGGGATCAACTCATTAAATGATAACAGATGTCCTTAGGGGTCCTAGGACACCTAGGGACATATTAGAATGCTTCATATGAGTCAAAGGGTGTCATAGGTTGACTTATGACCCCCTTCGCCTTATTAAATGATAAAATATATCCCTAGGGGTCCTAGGACCCCTAGGGACATATTAGAATCATTCTTATGGGTCAAAGGGGGTCATAGGTTGACCTATGACCCCCTTCGACATATTACATGATGATATATGTCCCTAGGGGTCCTAGGACCCCTAAGGACATATTAGAATCAATCTTATGGGTCAAAGGGGTTAATAGGTTGACCCATGACCCCCTTCGACCTATTAAATGATGACATATATCCCTAGGGGTCCTATGACCCCTAGGGACATATTAGAATCATTCTTATGGGTCAAAGGGGTTTATAGGTTGACCTATGATCTCCTTCGACCCATTACATGACGACATATGTCCCTAGGGGTCCTAAGACCCCAACGGACATATTAGAATCTTTTTAATAGGTCAAAAGGGGTCATAGGGGTCATAGGCTGACCTATGACACCCTTTGACTCATTACGTAACGACATATGTCTGTGGGGGTCCTAGGACCCCTAAGGACATATATGAATACTTCATATGGGCCAAAGGGGGTCATAGGTTGATCTATGAGCTCCTTCGACCCATTAAATGATGACATATCTCTTTAAGGGTCGTAGGACCCCTAAGGACATATTAGAATCATTCTTATGGCTCAAAGGGGGTCATATGTTAACCTATGACACCCTTCGACATATTACATGATGACATATGTCCCTATTGGTCCTTGGACCCCTAGGAACATATTAGATTCAATCATTTGGGTCAAAGGGGGTCATAGATTGATCTATGACCCCCTTCGACCCATTACATGATGACATATGTCCCTAGGGGTCCTATGTGCGCAAGGGACATTTTTGAATCGTTCTTAGGGGTTAAAAGAGATCATAGGTTGACTTATGACCCAGTTCGACACATTATATGATGACATATGTCCTTAGAGGTCCAAGGACACCTAGGGACATATTAGAATGCTTCATATGGGTCAAAGGGTGTCATAGGTTGACCTATTACCCCTTTCAACCCATTAAATGGTGACATATTTAGTTAGGGGTCCTAGGACCCCTAGGGACATATTACAATCGTTCTTATGGGTTACAGGGGGTCATAGGTTGACCTATAACCCCCTCTGACCCATTACATGATGACATATGTCCCTAGGGATCCTAGGACCCCTAAGGACATATTAGAATGCTTCATATGGGTCAAAGGGGCTAATAGGGTGACCTATGACACCCTTCGACCCATTACATGATGACATATGTCTTAGGGATATATTAGAATCATTCTTATGGGTGTAAAGGGGTCATAGGTTGACGTATGACCCACTTTGACATATCACATGATGACATATGTCCTTAGGAGTCCTAAGACCTTAGGGACATATGTCGTCATGTTATTGGTCGAAGGGGGTGATAGGTCAACCTATGACCCCCTTTGACCCATATGAATTATTCTAATATGTCCCTAGGGGTCCTAGGACCCCTAGATATATATGTCATCATTTAAGGGTTCGTGTCATAGGTCAACCTATGACACCCTTTGACCCATATGAAGCATTCTAATATGTCCTTAGGTGTCCTACGACCCCTACCAACATATGTCATCATGTAATGTGATGAAGAGGGTCATAAGTAAACCTATGACCCCCTTTGACCCTTAAGAACGATTCTATATGTCATCATCTAATGGGTTGCAGAGGGTCATAGGTCACCCTATGAGCCCCTTTGACCCATAAGAACAATTCTAATATGTCCCTAGGGTTCCTAGTACCCCTAGGAACATATGTGGTCATGTAATTGATCAAAGGGGGTCATAGGTCAACCTATGACCGCCTTTTACCCATAAGAATGATTCTAATATGTCTCTAGGGATTCTAAGACCCGTAAGAATATATGTCATCATTTAATGGGTCGAAGGGGATCATAGGTCAATCTATGACCCCCTTTGATGCATAAGAATGATTGCAATATGTCTTTAGTTGTCTTAGGAACCCTAAGTACATATGTCATCATTTAATGGGTTGAAAGGTGTCATAGGTAAACCTATGACACCATTTGATCCATATGACGCATTGTTATATGTTCCTAGCGATCTTAGGACCCCTAGGGACATATGTCATCATGTAATGTGTCGAAGTGGGTCAATTGTCAACCTATTATCGCCTTTGACCCATAAGAACAATTCTAATATGTCCCTATAGTTTTGAGGACCCCTAGGGACATATGTCAACATGTAATGTGTCAAAGCGGGTCATAGGTCAACCTATGACCACCTTTCACCCATAAGAATGATTCTAATATGTCCCTAGGGGTCCTAGGACCTCTAGGAACATATGTCATTATGTAATGGGTCGAAAGGGATCATAAGTAAACCTATGACCCCCTTTCACCCATATGAATGATTCTAATATGTCCCTAGGGGTCTTAGGATCTCTAAGAACATATGTCATTATGTAATGGGTTGACAGGGATCATAAGTAAACCTATGACCCCCTTTGACTCATATGAATGATTCTAATATGTCCCTAGTGATGCTAGGACCTCTAGGGACACATGTCATAATGTAATGGGTCGAAGGGGGTCATAGGTCAATCTATGATGCCCTTTGACCCATATGAATGA